>APFE031010189.1:0-114798 GCA_000404065.3 Pinus taeda | reverse complement strand
ATAGTAGTAACTATACTAAAGCTTTGAATAAGAATAAATAGAAATAAAACAAAGAAAACAATAAAAAAATCAGTAAAGCTATCAAAAAAGAAGAAAATAAAACAAGAAAGCTAAAAATCAAAAGAAAAGTAAAGAAATAAAACAAGAAAGCTAAAAATCAAAGTTGCATGTAGACACATGGAGTGTGCGCATGTGGTTCCCCTTCCAATGTTTCTATATTTAATAGATGGTGAGGAAGATAAGAGGCATTCTTACATTCCATCTTTCCAAGATTCTATCTTTCATTCTCTTGGGAGAATGGTGTTCTAAGACTTAGGAGTCACTGGCAGTAGTATGTTTATTGAGGGCTCGGGGGTGGCCAGTTGTAGCAAATCCTTGCACAATTGAGCCTATGGTTGGGTGGAGAGTCATCCCCAAAACCTTGTTGCGGTAAGCCTACTTCTACCATAGGTAAGCACACGTAAGCACTCTTCATAGTTTGAATTTAGTTAATTAATTATATGTTATTTGGCTAAGTAAGTGCCACTCTGATTTAAATTTAATGTTAATAAGTTAATTAGATATTTATTTTGGGAGTAGTCTAACTAGGCAGAGGAATTGCCCGGATAGTCTGCCGGCCGGCAAATTTCCGACTCTGGCTACTTGCCATTCCTCCGCCCCCTTCGAGGTCAATCTCTCCGTACTCAGATTTTGGCGATCCGATGTCTACTCCTACTGTCACCGTAGTTCTACTTGATGCACATCACATAAGCCATCCATGCATGGAACATCCCGCCGTGCCCGCAAATTTGAATTTTGAATTTAAAATTTTGAAGTCACCAGATCGTGCCCATCGCGCCCTCCAGCAAGAGACCTCCTTAAGCTTGTAGTTGCCAGGAAGCACCTCTTCAAGCGAGGACAACAACGGTGGAAAATGCAGCTACACAAAATAGAGATCTCATCGCAAACGCTCGTTTGATGATAGTGGAAACGTGGAAGAGGGGATGCCAAGGACTGCAATGGAAAGCAGAAAACCCATCCACAAGAGAATCAATTGAACAAGAAGTTACGACTTTCAGCAACTCCAACTCACTACACGAATCGATTCACATCAGCAACTCCAACTCACTACACAGATCGATTCAAATCATCAACTCTGATTTTGCTACAAATTATTGCCGCCACCTGCAATTTAACCTGTAAAACAAATAACTAAGGCGTAATAGATTATCTTTTTCTGGTTTTACTACAAGCTATTGGGCCTTCTCTGATTTATCAATGAAATTTGCAAACTCTGGCAAGGAGATTTTGTGATTTGTCAGTAAATTAGATCATTTAGATTTACAGCAAAATATTGGTTCATTTGCACATTTCAATGTGATTTACCTGCGAAGAAGATATTGTCATCTTAAAAGGATTTTGATCTTGGATGTTTACATGTTTTCCATATAATTTATTCTTAAAATTATATAATTGAAAATTATCTAAATGAAAATTAAAAGAAAACTTTACTATTTAAATTGTGATTTATTTGTAAATCGCTGATCTAAACCAGAGCAAGGAAACCTTTGAT
Source organism: Pinus taeda (assembly GCA_000404065.3). Classification (NCBI taxonomy): domain Eukaryota; kingdom Viridiplantae; phylum Streptophyta; class Pinopsida; order Pinales; family Pinaceae; genus Pinus; species Pinus taeda. The sequence continues at coordinate 113,246 of APFE031010189.1, read as the reverse complement.
ATCCATAAGCAAGTTTTTCCTCTGAATTTTCTCCGTGATTGGATCTCACCTTAATAAAACTTTGCTTGCTGCATTGATGCAAAATCGTTAAGAGAATGACTAATTCAGTGGGAAATTAGTGTGTAAACTATTTTAATCTATGAAAGAAATATTGCTTTCATTTTATCCAGAGATATGTAAGTTAATGTGAGAAGTATCAAAAGAATAATTCTCAGAATCTAGAATGTTGGAAGTTATTGTTTGAGAGTAAAATTATTTATAACTGGTTTCTACGTCAAATTTTTTATAACTTCTTCTCTTCTTTAATGAGCTGTAAAAAAATCTGAGTTTGTATAAGTTTTCTCAATAATTATGTGAAAGATAAGCCCCAATTAGCTAAGGCTATTAAAGCATGGTGAGCAGATATATCTCACTATTTTAGTAAATGGGTTTGAGGGAGAGGATGCATTTAATGGTTAGAACATGATGGAATCTAGATGTGTGTGGTTGTAGAAATTAGTTGGTAGTAAAGTAAAGTTTATGATGTATAAGTGACTCCACCAAGGATATAAGCAATTGTGGGTAGTGAAGCAACACCATGAGGTTGAAAATTTTATAAGAGAATAAAAATAATGCATCTCCAAATACTAATAGCTTAGTTATGATTGGATATTAGCCTAAGGAAAGCTAGTTCCAATAAAATAAATATAATAATTTGGCAAACTTTTCCTTTTGTTGGCTGAGTATTCATATTCTAAAGTGAAAAGTTAAATAAAGTGCTAATGGAACACTTTTCTTGCCTAAGCATTACTCTAACCTAATGTTGTAAGTAAGAAAAAAGAACTATCTATTGTAATATTATGTAGAAAGAAGCAATGATCTATCAAGAGAGTCACCGATGTTGACATCTTAACAAATCTCAGAAAATTGATTAGAGTTACAAAGGTTGTGGGCACCACTTAACAATTTTTGTTGTAGGCACCACTTGAACAAATTTTTTCTTTCTAAAGTTTACCTAGGATGTTTGTTGTTCATGAAGTAGAATTTCTTGAGGCCCTAACATAGATAATCCACTCATTTCACCTCAACAACCATTGTCTCACATGTTTACCATATGTCTCTATTTTGAATATCTGTCCTCAATCTATTAGAGATTCATTTTATTTCATTTGAACGGTCATTCATTTTGACAACCTATACCTTGATAAATCTAAAGTAAAAATAAATCTATACTAATATTTTTTTAGCTTATATAAACCTATTAAAAAATATTTTATTAAATATAACATCACCGGATATGTATAAATATGATTTTTATATATTATTTAATTCAAATCCAATTAAATATAAATCCAATAAAAAAATAAATATTTTCCAATTAATAATTAAAATATACATATTATTCAATTTTTTATTTTCATATAATTTTCATCTATTTTTATTTAATTTTTTAATCAATATTATTTAATTTTCAATAAATATTGATTTCATATTTTTTTTTATTATTTTAATCAATATTTTAAAATTGTTAAATTTAAGATCTTTTTTTACAATTAATTTTGTGCAAATTTTTTTAAATAATAATAAAAAAAAATTCCAATTTAAAAAATTACTAATATTCATTTTTTTGCAAATTTTTAAAATCAAATAAAATATAAATGCAAAATAAAATAAAATAGAAAATTCAATTTAAAGATTAATAATATTCATTTCCATATTTGATTTTGATTTGATTAATATTTTGATTTGATTATTTTAGTCAATATGTTTAGTTACATATTTTAAAATTTCTGTATTCAATATAAAATTTATACAATACTTATATTATACAATACATCTCGAAATCAATAGTATGTAAAACATAAGACTTATCTATTTTAATAAGACTGAGCATGGTAGATTTAAAGATGTTTAACTAACTTAAGGAAGATCTGTTATGATAGAAATGTATTCTTTATATAACCGTTTCTTTGTTGCATAGCGATTTCAAATTTTCCCGGGAAATGGATCCGGATAAAATTCCCACTCCCTTTCACCAGAAGCTGTGGAGAAAATCAGTTAGAGGTCGAGTCTCACTGTGGCCGAACGTTTTAAACAATTATATATTGAAGGATCTGTATATATTGTGGGATTTATTAAATCATTTCTATGGTTTTAAACTATTCTATGGCTCCCTAGGTCTGTGTAAAATCTATTAAAAATCGATGGAAAGAGTGAAAATGCAGGCATGAAACTATAAATATAAAGATTAACTTCGAAAGTTTATAAGAAATTGTAGTAATTAAAAGAAGATATCTTAAAACACTTTATAATCGTGAATAGAGATCGTTGCTTTGAAATCGTGCAATCAAACAGAGTTGATGTGAATCCATCCGTGTAGTGAGTTGGAGTTGCTAAAAGCGGTAACTTCTTGTTCGGTTGATTCTCTTGTGGATGGGTTTCTTGTTTTCCACTGCATTCTTTCCCATGCCTATCTTCTCTAATGAGCATTTGCTATGAGATCTCTGTTTTGTGTGGCTGCATTTTCCACTGTTTTTTTCTTCGCTTGAAGAGGTGCTTCCTGGCAACTACATGCTTAAGGAGGTCTCTTGCTGGAGGGCACGATGTGGTGACTTCAAAATTTTAAATTCAAAATTCAAATTTGGGAGAATGCACGGCGGGATGTTCCATGGATGGATGGCTTATGTGACATAATGCATATGTTGTGATTAGAATTAGCTTAGCGATGGGCTGTCAGATTGCCAAGACATAAATACGAAGATATGACCTCGAAGGGGGCGAAGGAATGGCCGGTAGCCAGAGTCAGAAATTTGGCCGGTAGCCAGAGTCGGAAATTTGGCCGGCGGGCAGTCTATCCGGGGAATTCCTCTGCTGGGGTAGACTACTCCTTTTGCCTGGATAGACTATTCCTTTATTTTGGGGCTGTTACATATGGTATCAGAGCATAGGTTCAAACACTGAGACCTATGGACCAATCCACTTCTGTAATTTTTAGGTTGCGTTGAATTTCAGTTATAAAAAAAATTAATTGAAGCATGAAAATCTCTAATGATCACTCATGAACAAAAGGTTGCTTAAGGACGAATCCCACTATTACGCGTGAATAGTTTTGAAGTATTCCTTTTTAATGTCATGGTGGTTTAAAAAGGTAAAAAGCTAAGACAAATATAGTAAATATGGGTTAATGTTTAATGAGGTAAACATTGATTTGAAATGATTGTGCTTATCAAAACCACAATCATAAGTTCAAAGATGCAGCCAAACAACAAGAAAGACGTAAAGAAATTTTCTCGACTTGAAGAGATGATTGCTTGAATGGGAGTCGTAGTATTTTATAGAGAAAATTTCATTTAAATATATATATATATATGAAAAAAAACACACAAAAATCAGAAAATATCATTTTAAGTTCGTTGATGAAATTTTATCAAGAGAAGCAAAACACTAACTGTGATTAGAGTTGAATGGAGGAATGAAGTCCATCTTGGACTTGAAGACATTCTACATAATATTGAGAAACTCGAAAAAGCAAAATTTATGTCAATTGCCTTGGGGTTCATTGCTATATTTCTCAGTTGTGCTATTGATGGATTCTCGGCCATGGGTTGAGATGGCATTGTTGTATTCTTCTTTGCCTAAACAAGTGTATTGTCTTCCGTCGTTAACAAGTTATTGAAAAGTACAGAACTTCACACATTTTAATGACAGAAATTGACAAAAGAAAATATACCTGTAAAAAATTAAGAATAAAATTTAATGTGAACACTATCTGTAATATTTCTATGCCGAACTTAAACTCTAGGAAAAGAATTAACTATGATGCATAGGATATTTAAAACGTGTGATGGTGTATTTTGTAAGATATCAAAATATAGGGTTACTCAATTTCATATAATACTCCCTTTATTATAATAATTAAAAAAGTACATAGAAATATCTTTGTTATAATAATTAAAAGAGTGTATGGAAACGTATATGGAAATATGCAAGGATAAACTTATATTGTATTGTCAAAATTAAAGGTTATTTTATTCAATGTAATATTGAGAAAATAATAATATTGTGGAAATATGTGACATAATTATTAGCCGTAGCATTAAATAATTGGCATATTATGGTTTGTAATATATAAAACATATAATAAGATGATGTTATAAATATGTATAAGTTTGAATTATATTTTAAATCATCAATATAAGATGATGTGGTTAGCAAGTTTTTTATATTATATTATGTATATAAAGTGTGAGAAAAATAAATTTATAATTTTAAAATATGTGTGTGAGCTAAATAGGAGTGCTTCACTTTGCTAAGACAGATACTTTTATGGAGCATCTAAATCATGTTTTATTGTTTAAACTTTACAATACATCTAAATCGTACACTATGATTTCAGTTTAGTTTAATTAACTGTTATGATGTTGAGTATAATGTTACTTGAGATTTCATGATATAATGGTAGGAGGATAATGATGCACATGTGGTTCTTATAGTGATAATGTATCCTTATGATGATAACGATATGCATAGGCATTATAATGTTATGTCGAGATATATTGACATATTCATTTACTACGTGATGATAGGTATTTAATGTTGAATACTCATAATGGATATGATATGCATAATGTGGCATAAGAATTATGATGCAATAATATGAGGTTTATCGGCATGTGGTTCATTTATTATGTGAAGTCATGCAAATATGTTAATGTTAAAACTTATGATGGTATTTCATGAGGTGAAGCATGTGATAGTTGCGTACAAATTTAGGACATGCATGAGCATGCAATTTGTTATTATTCATAATGTTGCGATTAACAATGATGAATGTTCTCATGATGACATGCAAGACTTGGCATGTGGATTATTTTCTATGATACTATGATGGTATAGCTAATGCATTAGTTGCATGTTGAGGTGTGATGATTGACAGGAATCCACAAATGTGTCGAGAGGGCCAGTTTATTTGATGATCTCGTGCGAGCACATACGCACGAGGGAGAATAAGTAACACGATATGGGCTGGGGACAAACTCAATCAACACTACATATGCCAGTGGTTCCTTTGTCTTGTGTATAGCTCTTGATGGATAGCTCTAGAAGAGCTATGGGACCATTTTGAGGAGGCCAAGTGCCTGATGTTCTAGGCTAGGTGCTTGTTATTGGATTGGGATGCCGAAGACTAGAAGGGATGTAAAGGACTTCGATGCCTGGGGCTGTGCGCCTTAGTAGTTGTGGAGGGAGTGGGTCAGCCTTGCGAGATGCCCGGGGTCATTGAGTACTGGACCGGATGCCTGCCTTGGGGCAGATGAGGCCTGAGTCAGGCACGAACCTTGGGGCCAGCCTTAGACTAGGATACAGACTGGGTCATGCTTATGCCTAGTGCCGAAAGTGGGAAAAGGACAAAGATTCCTTGAGATTTCCCGGGGTGTTGGGGACTTTCGATGCCTGCTGGTTATACTAGCTCAGCAGAAGGTGTTGGCAACATGAAGTAAATAAAAGAATAAATAATAAAAATAATAAATAATACAAAATAAATAATAATAATATAAATAATAAATAATACATTCATAATAATAAAGATAAAAATAAATCATTAATGTTAAATAATAAATGATGTTTAAAAATATACAAGAAGTAAATAAAAATAATAAAAATAAAAATAGAAAACTATAGTAAATCTTTGAATAAATAGAATAAAACAAAGAAAACAATATAAAAAAATCAGTAAAGCTATCAAAAAAAAAAAATAAAACAAGAAAGCTAAAAATTCAAAAGAAAAGTAAAGAAATAAAACAAGAAAGCTAAAAATCAAAGTTGCATGTAGACACATGGAGTGTGTGCATGTGGTTCCCCTTCCGATGTTTCTCTATTTAATAGATGGTGAGGAAGATAAGAGGCATTCTTGCATTCCATCTTTCCAAGATTCTATCTTTCATTCTCTTGGGAGAATGGTGTTCTAAGACTTAGGAGTCACTGGCAATAGTACGTTGATTGAGGGCTCGGGGGTGGCTAGTTGTAGCAAATCATTACGCAATTGAGCCTATGTTTTGGTGGAGAGTCGTCTCCAAAACCTTGTCGGTAAGCCTACTTCTACCATAGGTAAGCACAGATAAGCACTCTTCATAGTTTGAATTTAGTTAATTAATTATATGTTATTTGGCTAAGTAAGTGCCACTTTGATTTAAATTTAATGTTAATAAGTTAATTGGATATTTATTTTGGGGTTGTTACATCGAGTATGAAACAAAATGATATAACCGAAGGATGAGAGAAATCAATGGATTCAAGAGATCAAATTTATAAGTCTCCATCTTCTGGAATTTTTTTTGAGCGGTTTTGGTAACTTGCTAAGAGTCTTCTTCTATATGGAGCTTAGTGTACCTTGTCGATAAAGCTAACTTTAGGCCTTTTTCTAGAGCAAGGAATTCAACTTCATTATTAATAGATGTTCCTTAATTATTTGCATAGATCCATAGAACCTTATGCATCTAGTCTATTATAAGACCACCAAATCCTACCAACCTCGCGATTACCTTTCTGTGCTCCATCAAAATTAAGTTTCAAGAAGCCTATAGGGGGAGATGAATATGAATCAGTTTGAGGCGATTAGGGATGGGGTTCCATCCATGAGGACGGGAAATAATGTTGGGAGAAAGGTTAAGAGATTTCAAAATAACTTATTATCAAGGCTATGTTTTCCAATCATCTTAATACCAGGTGTCAGTCAAAATAGTTTTTCTAACATTGGTCTTAATAATATGCCACACACTATCTTCTATGACATGTTGATCTTTGAATATCCTTCTATTTATTTCCTTCTAGAGGGCTCATAAGGAAAAGCAACACTTATTTTGTGAAATATAATTATAACAATGATGTTAATATTATTAATAATAATATCAATATTGAAAATTTTAATTGTAAACTATATTAATATTAAGAAAGAATTAAAATTTTATCTATATTAATAAAGCATAGTCAATAGTCCGTCATAGTAAACAAAATTCAACAGTCGACTATAATGGATATGGTATCATGGAAATCCATAATCAATTGTAGGTATCGTTGCCATACTCAAAATGGGCATAGAAATTATAATAGTCATTAAAGTTAATAACTTTATATAATAAATTTAATACTTAATACTTAATATATAATTTTAATATTACTATTATTTTAAATATTTAAATATTTGAATTTTAATACAAATTTTATAATTTATTAATATAACTTTAGTATTACACTTTATATTGTTCGCAATATAACTTTAGTAACTTTAGTATTGCTCATAATTTGGATGTCATCACAACATGTTGAACAACAAATGATTATGTAACATAATGAACAACAAACATCATCACAAGATGATGAATAAAAAATGATATCGCAATGTGATGAACAACAAACATCATCAGAATGTGGTGAATAATAAACATCATCACAATGCGATGAATAGAAAAAATTTGTTGCAATCTGATGAACGACGAAAGTCAGTGCAATGTGATAAACACTGAAAGTTTTTGTAATGTGATGAGGAATAAACATAATTGCAATGTGATGAACAATAAGCATTATCAAAATATAATGAGTAACAAACAATGTTGCAATGTGCCAAATGATGTCAATGTGATTAGTAATAAATGTCGTCGCAATGTAATGAACAATAAACAATGGCATTGCAATGTGATGAAAAATAAACAATGTTAGAATGTGATGAACAACAAATTTTGTTACAATCTGATGCCCAACAAATGACATCATAATTTGATGAACATCAAGCATCATCACAATTGGTAAAAAAAATGATGTTGCAATCCAATAAATAAAAGCATTGAGATCCATGTTCAATGGAGTCAATCTGATCTTAACTTGGTTGATGAGTTCAAACATGATCAACCATAGTCCTATATGGTAGAGCATACTCAATTACAGAGAACAAAACGACCATATGTGGTCAACATAGTCATAATGGACAACCATGTTCAACCAATATCAAACATGGCCAAACCACTCTCAACAATGGACAACATGGTTGACTATGGTTAACCATTATCAACCATGGTCGACATGGATAGGACGACTAACCATGGTCAACATGGATGTCACAATGTGATGAAGAAAAACATTATTGAAACATATTGAACAAGAAATGTCATCGCAAATGTGATGAAGATCTTAAAAAGTTGTAATGTGACATAGTAACATGACATACAATAAATGTCATCACAATGTGACGAACAATAAACAATGTCACAATGTGGTGTAAAACAAACATCGTCTAATGTCACAAACAATAATTGTAATCATAATTTGATACATTAAAATTCATGTCACAATGTGATGAAAATCAAATATCATTGCAATTAGACAAAAAAATGATATTGTAGTGTGACAAATAAAACCATTAAATTACATGATCAATCATGTTTAACTATATCAGTCATGATATTCCCTTGATTGATTAAGGTTAAACACTGTACACCATGGTCATATTTGGTTGTGACAAACAACAAATTTCATTGCAACATGAAAAACAATAAACAACATCGTCAACCCACTTCATCCATTAATGTAGTATTAACATTAACACCAATGTAACATCAATCATAGTTAACCCTGGAAGAGAAATATGAATGTTACATAAATACATAAATATATAAATACATTGTTACATGAGTTTTTGACCATGGTCAAACATGGTTAACTATTGTCAACCTTGTCAACCCCCTTCAGCCATAATCATCCCTTAACAACCATTAAGTTTGGGCAACTATGGTTTAGCATTGTCAATCATGGCCAACTCTCGTCAACAATTTTTAATCATAGTCAACCATGGTCTACTAATCAACCCCATCCATATTATCCATAAATGAGCACAACCACATTAATAAAATGATTAATATAATTTAATTGATACCATTTTCCACTTATATAATACTTATTAAAATAAAAAGTAAAAAATAATATTAATCAATCATACAAACCATTTATTTAATATAATTAAATTTTTTAATAAATAAATAAATAAATTTAAAATAACATATTAACGAATAAAAATATATTTCGATTTTTCTATATAATATATAATAATAATAATTTCCTTCTTCTTTTACATGACACTGAACCGTGTTTATAAAATAGACAAAATACATTAAATTGATAGTTATTAAATAAACCTACGGCATATATAAATTAAAAATCAAAATATAAAAGACGGTAACACGAAACACTTTCAATCTAATATATTTGGATTTACCATACATTTAAAATAAATATTAAATCAATGAGTATAAAGCAACTTTCATATAACCTGGTTTTATTTGGTTAAGCACTTGTTTAATATTTTAATGTAAATGATGAAAATAAAACCACCATTTTGAAACAATAATGGTATACATGATTTTGAAAACAATTGAATTTTTTTCGGACTTTATGACTTGTAATAAGATTGGAAAAATACTTAAATATGTTTAAATCGAGAAACCTTAGTAACCTTAGAAATTAGTACAATTATACTAAAAATATTAAAGTGATTGATATAGCCGAAGACTTTATAAATATAACAAAACTTATTGCAATACAAATGGATGCCTTGCCAATGTACACATTTCACTAATTAACCATGTATAAAAAGGTTATGGGTCAACTTTAACTTGAAAAAAAAAAATTACACATCTTATTGTAAAATAGATCATTTTGCTAAATAAAATTTGCTTATATATTAATTTCCCCATATAATTAGAATATGAACTTATTAGAATTGGAATAATCTCAAATCCCTACGAAATTGGTGGGCAGGGAGCCATGTAGAACAAATATAATTCAATTTGATAAAAAAATAATAACACATCTTATTGTAAAATGGACCATTTTGCAAAATAAAATTTCCATATATACTAATTTCCCTGTCTAATTAGAATATGAGCTTATTAGAAGTGGAATAATCTCAAATCCCTAGGAAATTGGTGTCCAGGAAGCCAGACGAATCTAATTTTTAAAATTTATTAAAAGTCAATGTTACATAACAAATACTTTAACACACTACAACCCTTGATAAGCATTAAGACTAAGCAAATATTGAGCATATTATGTTGAGAAACTGTCCTAAAAAAAATAAAAATAAAAAGTCAACATATCCTCATCCACATTAAGTTGAAATAAGAAAGCTTTGGAAAAAATATATTTATTAACAAAAATTTTATAGCAATATTAATTATATATATTTTCAAACAAATTTGCAATTACTCATAGCTACCCAATTATTTTATATCATTTGAAACAATGGTTGCCATATAAACGGCTTTCTTTTGTACAAACCTTTGAGTGCATCTAGGAAAGAAAATTGAAAATTATAGTGGAATTGGAAAGTTTATTATTTTCTATTATTCTTTTGATAAAGATCTAAAAAGTTGAGAAAATATTGATAGGTACTAATTTTAAAAGTAGTTATTGCTTTTTAGGATCTTAAATTAGAAAAGTATTTTTGATTAAAATTTGGAAGAGAAAAAGAGTTTTGAAAAAATATTTTAGATTTTGAGTTTGAACAAGGAAAAGAGTTTTGAAAAGAAGTAATAAGTGTGATTTTTAATTTAAATTTAATTTAGGAAAGAATGAATAAAAAGTATTTCTCTTACACATATGAGTGTTTTTCAATTCTAGGGATCACTAGCATTGTACTTAAACATATGAGAGTTATGCGGACCATCAACGCTTTATTCCAAGTGAAGTAGTTTTTCTCCGCCTCCATTGCAGTTAGAGATAATTATCCTCTCTATTAATTTGATAACTAAATTATGATAAATTTTCCTTAAAAAAATTAAATATATCTATCATATGTAATATGATTAATCAAATTCAAAGTGTGTTAAGGTAACTGAAAGCATATGGAATCAAATTCAAACTGTGTTAAGGTAATTGGAATGAGATATGATATCATATGGAATCAAATTCAAACTCGGTAACTACATATGGAATCAAATTCAAACTGGGTAACTATGGTGTCCAGCATAGGGACTACATGATCTGACATGACGACGGTATCTTATAGGCATTCGTGACAGCGTGTGGAAGTGTCCAGCTCGCTTTTTGTCTCCGGAAAAGAGACATGGAATACCAGCAATAATCCACCTCCGTTTATATGCCGAAACGTGATTCCACGAAATTCGTTCAGTCCATCGTTGCACTGTAGATCGATCCCATCTTACTGTGGCTACGCAGATCGATCTTTATGGAATATATTTGTCATTTAGCGGGCTGTCAACCGTGTCAAGGCCGTGCAACGGGATGACCGGAGGACGAATATGGGGAAATTGGTGGGGCTAACGAAGGCGGATGTGCGTGTAGTGCTTACACCTCACGCTTTTAACAGGGAAATAATTTTGAGCACAGGAATTTACCGTAGTTTATTTATTACAGGTTTTGAAAGTTATTTTTAGTAATTTAATTTCTTTAGAATTATGGGAGATTGGTTGTTAATAGAATTTATTTAGGATTATGGGAGATTTGTTTGAATTACTAGCATGAGTTATGAACTCTCCACAATCCAAGTGCTTTAGGGGTTTTTAAAATGTTGAATCCATATATGTAATCAAAATCTCAGTTTAAACAACAAAAATCAATGTTTGAATTAAAAAAATTGTTAGATTTCCACCAAAATCTCAAAAGTAGACAAAGCCATTTTAGACAAAGCCATTGAAGGCCCTCCCAATATCAATTTTCAAACAAAAGTAACCCCTATTTTTTTTAATGACCATGTTGACCATATAGACCATTATTGACCATAGCTTGGTCATATTTGACCTTGGTTGAACATAGTTGCACATTTTGAACATATTGACCATGGCTGACCGTGTTGTCTACAATTGACAATGCTTGACCATATATGACCATGGTTGATTGTGTTTGAGGTCAGTTAACCAAGGAAGATCATGGTTGACATAGTTAAACATGATTGACCATGGTTACCAATGGTATTATTTGTTGCATTATGAGATCATTTTTTCTCTAATTGCAATAATGTTTGAGGTTCATCACATTGTAACGCCATTTGTTGTGTGTCCCATTTCAATAAAATTCATTGTTCACCACATCGTAATCTTGTTTATTGTTTGTCACATTAGAACGATGTTTATTGTTCATCAAATTGTGACTCATATGTCGTTTGGGACATTGCAATGTCATTTCTTGTTCATCATATCGTGAAAACATTTATTTTTCATCACATTGCAATGACATTTATTGTTCATGATGTTGTAATCATGTTTAATTTTTTAAATGTGGAATTGTTTGTTTTTCTTCAATTTTGACATCATTTATTATTTTTCACATTGTGATCATGTCTGTTGTTGGTCACATACAATATCTTTTGTTGTTAATCACATTGCAATGTTGTTTATCGTTAATCACTTCGCAATAATTTTATTGTTCATCACATTTCCATGACATTTATTGTTTATCATGTTGGGATGATGTTTTCTGTTCGTCACATTGTGATGTTGTTTATTATTCTTCACCTTGTGATGACATTTATTATTCATCACATTACCGTTATTGATCATGTTCAAGCATTATCAACCAAGGAAATGTCATGGTTAGCATAATTGAACATGATTCACCTACGTTTTTCAATGGTTTTGTTTGTTGCATTGCAACATCATTTTTTATCTGATTGCAATAACATTTGATATAGATCACATTCCAATGACACGTATTATTCATGAAATTATGACCTCATTTGTTGTTTGAAAACATTGTAATGTCATTTGTTGTTCGTTATAATATGTTATAGTATGATGGCATTTATTATTCATCATAACATGATGATGTTCATTATTCATCACATTATGATGACATTTACTATTTTTGGCATTGCGATAATGTTTGACCATGATCAATTAAGGGAAGATCATGATTGACAGAATTAAACATGATTCAACATGGTTTTCAATAATTTTGTTTGTTGCATTGCATCATTTTTTTGTTTAATTGTAATGATGTTTAATGTTCATCACATTTTAATATTGTTAGTTGTGCATCACATTGTCACATCATTTATTATTCATCATATTATAATATTATTCTTTTCATTCTACTATATTTACTATTTATCATACTAAGATATTTATTATTTTCCATCTAAAAAATATTTGAATTTACAATACATTTAAAATAAATATTAAATCAACAATTATAATCAGCTTTCATATAACCTGGTTTATTGTTTTTCAAATCTAAATGACCATCATTTTGAAATCTTTAATGGTATACCGGATTTTGGAAAATAATTGAAATTCTTTGTCCGGACCTTTTTATGACTTGTAGCAAGATCTCAAAATACACTTAAATATGTTTAAACGAAGAAACGTTCGTAACGTCAGAAAAGAAATATAATTTATTAGTAATATTTCAAATCGATATTATTAGTTTTTACTAAATATTTCAAATCGATATTAATTATTTAGAGTGGACACAAATAAGTAACAGGTTAATTATATATAATAACTTAATTTGAAACCATGTTGGGCATATACATGGTTTTGTTTTCTATTAGTATAGATTTTTTTGAAATATGGATTTAATATGAATATGGAGGGATCTAAATTCTTTAGTTATAAATTTAATTATTTAAATTGTTTTTAATGTTTTATAATTTTTATTTTGGTAAATATGAACAAAATTTCAATTCAATTTTGATAAGAATAACAAAATTATATACATTATATTGTATAATGTAAAATAAAAAAATTAATCATTATATTGTATAATGTAAAATAAAACTTTAAGCTCAAACACTGTGAACTGAGATTTTAACACTGTGAACTGAGATTTTAAATTACTACAGAATTGTTTTGTAAATGATAAAAAAGTATACTTAAGAAAGACTAAAGTTCGTGTATTATTGTCCGGTTGGTATTACATTCCATGTCCAGATTATTCACTTTCGCGTACAAAAAACAGACTTTAAATTACAACAGAATTGTTTTGTAAACGATAAAAAATTATATAGTTAAAACAGACCAAAGTTCGTGTATTATTGTCCGAGTTGGTATTAGATTCCATGTCCAGATTATTCACTTTCATGTACAAAAATTACGGCCACACTTCCGGAGGCCGTGCCCGCGGGTTTATAAAATTACGGCCACCCTGTAAGATGGTGTCATTTTCCTGTCGAGTTCACGCCAGCCGCGTTTCATAGCTCACGGCGAATGCTGGAAACTGTGCAACTGCTGCATGATGGTTATGTGCAATTCCACTTCTCACAAAGAATGGAATTGCAATCCACTCGCTGTTTCTTACAATCCACTTGCCATATTTCTGCACGGGGGCAGTGGCCTCTGTAAATAACACTCGTTATTGCTCATGTTTGCGATGCTATGGTCTCTTGGTTCCGCCCTGGAGGATGTGCATGGGCTGGAAGACTCAAGAAAGCCATCGCCATTCCTGGCCCCAAAGGATGGCCCATAATCGTAAGCCTTGTGTACATGAGCGTTTGTCTTTCTCATCGCAGGCTCCAATGTCTGGCTCGCACTTATGGCACCAAGAAGCTCATGGCGTTTTAGCTTGGGCTCAATGCCAACCGTGATTACATCGGATCCTAAGGTGGCCAGAGACTGGCTCAGCTCCCCTCACTTCGCAGACCGACCCCTCAAACAATATGCTCAGCAGCTAATGTTTAGCAGGGCTATGGGATTTGCGCCCAACGGCGTTTACTCGCGACTATTACGAAGGATTTCCACTACGCATCTGTCATAATAAGGGTTCCAAAATAAATAACCGAAGAAAACTTCTAATTCTAAGACTATAACTGTAATTTATCAAAAGAATCGCAACGTGTTATAATACCTATAGTGTCCCCAGTAATCACCATTTGGCACAAATCCTATCGCCCTGCTAAACATCAACTGCTACGCGGATTGTTTATCGGATCGCTCTGAAAAGTGAGGGTAGCCAAACAAGGCTCTGGCTAGCTCAGGATGTGATGTAATCATGGCTGGTGCCGAGCCCAAGTTAAACGCCATGACATTCTTGGCGCCGTGAAGACGAGCCAGATATTCAAGCTTGCAGTAAGCAAGGCAGCCCGCTCATGTCCTTAAGGCTTCTGATTTTCGGCCATCCTCCGGGGCCAGTATTTGCGACGCCTTTCTTGTGTCTTCCTACCCCATGCACAACCTTCAGAGCCGAACCAAGATACCATATAATCTCAAACAGCAGATACAACGAATGCTATATACAGAGGCCACTACTCCCATGGAGAAATATTTTCAGTGAAATGTGAAAAATAATCAAGGGCTCCAATCTTTGTAAGAAGAGAATTGGCTATACTCACAACCCCCTACCCCATTGGATAAAATACAGAAAAGGAAAGATGAACTGAGTGGAAGGAATGCCAGGAAGGACGTGTGTTATATTGGGACGACACAGCCAGCGAAATCGTTGAGGAAATTGATGGGCTATCAAGCGCAGCTGTGCGTGAAGGGCCCAGACAGGACAGGATGACTACATGATCTGACACGGCAACGGTATCTTATAAACTTTCGGGACAGCGGGAGAGCGGTATCTTATAGACTTTCGGGACAGCGGGTCAGCGTTTGGAAGCAGGGTTGGAATTTCGATTTTTTTTACTAGTTAACAAATTTTTTTTTGATGTTTTGAGTTTTTATGTTTTTTTTTCAAAGGAATTTTATGTTTAAAATTTTGCCTTTTCATGGTAATTTTTTTATAATAAATTAACTTTTCACTAATAAAACTTGAATTAAAAAAATATTCTTCATTAACACAGTTATGTTAAATTTTTTCACATATTTATCCTAAGAAAAAAAAATATGACCAAAACAAATTAATGATTTGCTAAACCCTAAATTTGTTTTACTCAGTTTTTTATAAGATATAATTTTTTCTCCAAAACACAAGATATTACAATTATGTGCAAATATGGATATCTATTCCACTCACATCAGACCTGCCATTATTATAATCAATGTGCTCATATTGCAGTATTTTCAATTTTCTGTTTGGGTTTTAATTACATTGTTTAAATGTTGCAATTTCAATGGAAACAAATGGATTTTTTCCACCAATGTGAATAGAAAAGTTATCCCAGAGGAAATTTCCATCTCAAGGACTGTAGATTTTACATGAGGTTATCCTCTAGGCTCCCCGTCCTCTCCCCCATCATAATCACATGAAATCAAGTGGGGTATGGGTTTGTAATAAAACCAACATATTGTATTAAGTGTTTTAATATTTCAGAAAGTTTTCATAGATGAGTGTTGGCCAGTAATCTATCCTCAACACATTAAAAACAATTGCTCCATCAGACATGTATAACCAGCTCAACTATAATCCACACTATTTATTTTACTTATTGTTAGTGAGAAACAAAAAGATAATATATGGCTTGTGTATATCCTTCACATGACAATTTTTATTTTTTGGGGCCTTATAGGTGGTTGTCATAAATAATCAAATACCATTTTTAAGCATGTTTAGAAATTTTGTAGGCATTTTCAATTATAGGAATTCTGGCTTTATTTCCAAGCGAACAAGTACCAAGGTGTATTCTTCTATACATACATTAAGATAGTGAAATAGAAGTTCCTAGTGCAAAAGTCAAAAATTGCAAAAGCCACATGCTATATAGTCTAGATTCTGTGAAAAATGTAAATATAATGTTGATTTTGTAGAATTAAAAAAATAAATGAAAATTTAACAATTGTTAATATTTCACTTGCAAAATTTCTCACTCTTCAACTTAGAATGCTAAACTAATGGCAGCTCTCTTTCTCCTTTGTACTCATTTTAGAATTGCCTCACAAAACTTTCTATTTGATAACCCTCTAAACTTAAGCTTAATAACTCTCTAAACTTAAAACTTATTAATAGTTAGATCAGATGAATTTTATCTAGTCATTGTTCCTATTATTTCTCAAATTATAAAATTATTATAAATGTTAATTAAAAAAAAATTCCATGGAAGCAAGTTAAATTGGTTAATACTCATGAAAAATTTATAGGGAAAAGGCTTTTTGAGAAAAACAAACTCAAAACAAACTTATAAAAATAAGTTGTGGGAGTTTGGATAAGAGGAAAATGGTTTACCAGAACTCACGACTTAAATAAATCCTTGCAATACTAATTACTAATAACAAATAACAAACACATTTTTAGAGTGATAAACATATTCTTAAAAATAAAATATCTAAATATATTTAAAACATTTGCATTGATAAACCTATTTTTTAAACGGTAAAATACTTAAAAAAATAATACCTACATGGATTAAAGGTAGCAAAGGTTGCACTCCAACCAAAGTCATAAGTTCCACGTAACATCCAATTGTTAATGCAATAGTTGTTGAAGGCATAGAAGACATGAACCTACACATTATCAAGGTCGAAACACACTCCAACCTATTATATTGCACTGTAATCTATACACAAAAATCTTCCCAAAACCTATTAAATTAATATAAAAATCTCATTAAAATTTCAAATAAACAAAACGAACATAAAAGTATATATTATTAGACTATAAAAACTGACAAAAACATGTAGATAAACAAAACAAAACAACAACACAAAAATGTATATTATTAAACCATGAAAATTTGTCAAAAGCAAGTAGATAAACAAAACAACAACATAAAAGTGTATATTATTAAACTATAAAAATTGTCCAAATATGTAGATAAGTTGTATAGATAAATACCTAATAAAAAAATCATATACCAATCTTTTTTTTTCCAAAAAAACAAAATAAAAGATATAGACATAAATATGTATATTATTAAACTATAAAAACTATCCAAACATATAAGTAAATTGTATGGATAAATACATAATAAAATAATCATATACCAATTTTTTTAACAATAAAACAAATAAAAAATATACACATAAATGAACAAGTAGACAGGCCACAAAGTAGTAAGAAGGCTAGGCCACTGAGAATAATTGCCATTACTCTCTTTGCCATGCTTAAGTGGCTACCTGGCACTCAACGCTCCTTTGCAACCAAAGGTCATCCTTTCCAATTTAATGCATTACATATTTAAAATATATAAAATAGAAAACTGTCTAATAAAATTTGTGGGGCCTTGTGACACACTTAGCTATAATAAAAGACAAACGAACTGACCAACGAAACGTGATAAATTGTGAGTCACCCCTATGAAACGTGTTGGTGCACGAACCTTCATAAATTGTTACTCACCCATATGAAAAGCGTGAGTGCCTTTTCGCTATTCAATTGTGATTCACCTATATGAGAAGTGTTAATACCTTTCTTCGCTGTTTAAAATAAAGTAGTAATAACGTTTTCCCAAAAAATTAAGCCGTCAAAAAAACGTTCTGTACATTTCAAAACCTATCATAAAAAAACGTTTGTTTGAAAATTCTAAACGTAAACTACGTTCAAAATGACCTATGACGGGCAAAATGCCTGTCAAATTCCAACCCTGTTTGGAAGTATACAACTCGCTTTTGGCTGTATCCAGCTCGCTTTCTGTCTCGGGGAAAGACACATGCAATACCACCTCCATTGAATTCGTTGCGCTAACAGCATTAATCCACCTCCGTTTATATGCCGACACATGATTCCTTAAAATTCGTTCTGTAGTACGCTGCTGTACTGCACATTGGGGGCTATCGGAGGAGGCGGACGGGAAGAGGAATATGGGGAAATTGGGGCGAAACTTATTTCCCAGATTATAGAAATTTTATTTTATTTCGGAAGAAAAAAAAGCTCGCTCGTTTATATTAATTAAAAGATCACCACATGCATTTGAGTGAAAATATACAGTACAGAAAGACAACAAACTGGCCATGCTGACTGAAAGATGGGTCACGACATCCTAAAATCAATGTCATAGACAGTCCCATAAACCAATTCATATACATATGTTCAAAAATAAAAAATAGCGAAACAGAGCAATATTGCCGTAGCAACAAGGAGCATCAGAAAGATGTAATATAGAAGATGAAACAATAAATCAGGTTCCTTTGTTATGGCAAGCGAATTTCCTCTACCTCGCCTACCTCTCTAATATGTTGATCTACATATGAGTGTAATGCATGATTCTGAATTGATCATGTAGGTTAGCGTTAGATAACCTGTTCCCGTCTTTGTTGTCATTTATATATATATATGTGAGATGGAGTAGGATGATAGGGAGGCCAACAAATGTTTAATCATGCTGATTCATCTCGCTAATAGTGACGGGTTGAATGTAAAGTGACCCTGTATATCATTTATGATAGTTTTGGAATTTCTACAAATTTTGGTGATATTTAGATGTTTCTTTTTAACAAATCAAAGCAATTCTTAAAGTGCCATGATTTTAGCTTTGGTGTTCCACAGCCACCATTCTAGTGAAAGTTATATTGTGTGTTGGTTCTTTGGTTTGAGAACCACACCACATCCACACGATCCCATTTGTGATGCACCGTGAAACCATCCTGCAGAAAAAATAATCGAAGGGGAGGATCTTGTCTATTCTTTGATCCTTTTTGCATGTGTCCAATGAAATGGTGCTCCCCCATGAAATGGCTTTGAACCAGATGTTGTTGTAATAAATGGGATTTCCTTCAAAAATATTATGGTTCTTTGCATTGCAAATCTCCCTGATGATGTAAATGGGCATCACTTTTTCCTGAGTGTTGCAGTGAGACCATCGAGACATAATATGTTCTAAATTTGTAGTTAAATCAATTGAATTGTTCACGAAGTGTGCAATGTTTCTCCAAACCCGACCAATGAGGGATATGAAAAAAAGATGTGTCTTCTCAATTCAATAGAATTTCTATAGAAGGTGCATATTCCAGAACCATGATATCCTCTTTTAAGTAAGTTGTCCCAAGTGAGTACTTTATTTTTCCAAACAAACCACAAACAAATTTTTTTAATAGGAATCTTTAATTTCCATACCTTGTAGAACCAAGATGTCTATCAAAGATTATATCTCTGAGTGATAAAGAATTTGTAGGCTTGAGCAACGATTGGCGTTTGATTGTACAATTTCCCACCCCAAGTGATGTAGTCCAGAGGGCATTGTAAAAAAGCCCAGACTTGCTGAGTGAGGTGGTAAATTGGCGCCATTGATTGCACCTTGTCCAGACAGTGCCATCTACGATGTTTCTTTCCTTATAGGACAACAGTTATGATAACCTCTTATAGCTTGGCCAAGGAAAAAATATCCTTTTCTATTGATGATGTCTAATATGTTTCCTTGTAAATTCTACTTCTAATTCATTTTTCATTCCTTTAATGTTGTTTAAGCCCATTAGAATTTTCAAACCAACCCCAAACTCCATTCCATCGTCATGCACCACTAGGAGAAAATCTTCAAATGGCTCCTCCAGATAATGGACCCATTTTTCCTGTAAGAAGTATTGTTTATGAATAATCCTCTTGTATATCTCATTGTTTATGAATAATCCTCTTGTATATCTCATATATTTTGAGTGTACAATGTCTTGCCATATGCCACTTCCATTAAATGCGCTCCAAAAAGATTTGATTAGCAGTGCTTGTACGAAAGAATAATTCTTTACCCATATGAGAGTCTTTGAATTCGTTTTGTTTTTTCTTTACATATCATATGGAATCAAATTCAAACTGGGTAACTATGGTGTCCAGGATAGGGACTACATGATCTGACACGACCGATGGTATCTTATAGATTCGGGACAGCGTTGGGAAGTGTCCAGCTCGCTTTTTGTCTCCGGAAAAGAGACATGGAATACCAGCAATAATCCACCTCCGTTTATATGCGGAAACGTGATTCCACGAAATTCGGTCAGTCTAGACTGGCTATTCAATCCATTGTTGCACTGCAGATCGATACCATCTTAGTGTCGCTACACAGATAGATCTTTATGGAATATATTTGTAAATTAGTGGGCTGTTCACCGTGTCAAGGCCGTGCAACGGGATGACCGGAGGACGATTATGGGGAAATTGGTGGGGCTATCGAAGGCAGATGGCTATGTAATGCTTACACTTTGTAAACTAGTGGGCTGTCAACCGTGTCAAGGCCGTGCAACGGGATGACCGGAGGAGGAATATGGGGAAATTGGTAGGGCCATCGAAGGCAGATGGGCATGTACTGCTTACACTTCACTCTTTTAACAGGGAAATAATTTTGAGTGCATGAATCGGTTGTAGTTTAAATATGTATCAAATTCAAACTGGGTAACTATGGTGTCCATGATAGGTACTACATGATCTGACATGACGACGGTATCTTATAGACATTCGGGACAGCGTTTGGAAGTGTCCAGCTCGCTTTTTGTCTCCGGAAGAGAGACATGGAATACCAGCACCATTGAATGCGCTGAGTTGACAGCAATAATCCACCTCCGTTTATATGCCGAAACGTGATTCCACGAAATTCGGTCAGTCTAGACTGGCGATTCAATCCATTGTTGCACTGTAGATCGATCCCATCTTACTGTCCCTACATAGATAGATCTTTATAGAATATATTTGTAAATTAGTGGGCTGTCAACCGTGTCAAGGCCGTGCAACAGGATGACCGGAGGACGAATATGGGTAAATTGGTGGGGGCTGTCGAGGGCGGATGTGCATGTAGTGCTTACACCTCACGCTCTAAACAGGGAAATAATTTTAAGTGTATGAATTTGTGTAGTCTATCTATAATATGTTTTTGCAGGTTTTTCTAGTTATTTAATTGGTTTAGAGTTATGAGAGCAGTTTTTTCTAGTCATTTAATTTGTTTAGAATTATAAGAGATTTGTTGGAATTATAGGTTAGTACAATTTGCCTAGGATTATGGGAGATTTGTTGGAATCACAAGTATGAGTTGTGAACTTTCCACAATTCAAGTGCCTTAGAGGCTTTTTAAGATGTTGAATATATGAAATCAAAATCTCAGTTTAAACAACAAAAATCAATATTTGAATTAAAAAAAATGGTTGGATTTCCACTAAAACCTCCAAAACCTAATTATTATACAAAACCTTTTTTTATGTCAATAAGTATGTTTATTTTAGGAGAAGACTTCTAGAATTTTAAGTTAATACTTAATAGATGAGTGGTAGATACTTAACTCAATATCTATGGAATATTTTTAAAAATAAGGAGGATATAACGTTAAAATTTATTTTCAAAATAATTATTTGCTTTTTGTGTTTTAATTTAATTAAATAGGTCTCCTCCTACTTAACATATGTCACAGTGTGTTTGTTCACGGGATGTTAGAGAATACCCTAATCTCACTACATATTGATAAAAACTTCCCCAAATCATTTCACAAGAGTCACAAGGGTCAAGCATCACCCTTGGCTATATATACCCCCTCATTGTATGAGCAAGGGACTTTTCACTTTGGCTCCTCCCACATAGCTTTGAGAGTTTGTAGTCTGTTCTTTGGGGAGCGAGGAGTGGCTCCAATGTCCCACTATCGGAGTTAGTAAGGTATGGTGCATAAATGTGTCTTGGAAATTTTTCTTAATTCAGAAGCGTGTCTCACGAAAGCACGTTTTCACATGTTTTGTATCTGTTTGTAAGGCTATTCTTTAAATGTTTGTAATGCATGTTTGCTTAACCTGTACTAAGATAGTTGAAGTACTCTTACTTTAGTACTTACATTGTTGAAGATGTATTATATTTTTTATCAATGTTGTCTCATCCATGTAGACTACTTCGCTAGACATTACACAGACCATCCTTATTTTCTTGGTTATAACGACTATCACCCCCATGTGGACTAATTTGTTGGATGGTGTATGTGTTTTCCCTCATACTTTGGTTTTAACGACTTTCGCATCCGTTGTGGACTACTCTGCATCTGTTGTGGACTACTCCCTCTCGAACTAAACTCCCTCTGAGTCTCTGGAACCTAGACGTTCTCAGGAAGGTGTACCTTCTTCTCGGGAACCTGTACTTGCACCTCTGAAGCTTGCACCTGCACTTGCTCCTGCATCACCAATTGACTCTTGTCACCCAACAACATGTGAAACTTCGAGTCCCATTCAACTAGAGTCTCAAAAAATTCATCTGACCCTATCATATGCTTCGACGCACTACTATCCACGTACCATCCATCCTCATCAGTAGTACCTTGTGAGAAATTAGAGATCATAGCAAAGTCCTCCTCCTCCAATCTCTTGGTAAGATCATCTATCTCAGTAGAAGTGGCAACAATGATGACTGGCTTTCCTATATTCTTCTCTTCGTATCCCTTCTTCTTCATCAGACATCTCGACAAAAAATGACCCATCTCGCCATAGTTGAAAAATGTGACCTTACTTAAGTGCTTCTTCTGCTTAGCCTTCATTTGCGTTGCAAGTGCCACATCATCATTGAAAGTCTTCTTCTTCAGATGAAGATCCTCGCCTTGTAACTCTTCCTGAATGAAGTCATGCGAGAGCCTATCCTAGTAAGGTAGCTTCTCCTTAACAATGATCCCTTTGATGAAGGGCTTCCAATCCTTGGTGAACCCTTTCAAGGCAATCCTTACCATATCTCCATCTGAGGTAGACACACAGATGGAAGCAAGCTCATCTTTGTCTTGACATAATATCATCAAATACGAGGTCATGCTCTCACCCTTTATCATCTTGGTAAACTTCAACTTATCCTGCAATACCAGTACGTGGTTCTCGTTCTTATTCTGGAACAAATTTTGAAGAGCCATCCACATCTCATGTGCATTGTTCTTCCTAGACAAGTGAGGTATTAAGGCATCCTTCACACCATCTAGGTTGATCAATATTGTTTTCACATCCAAATCTTCATATATTTCCAGCTCCTTAAGGTCAGTTTGCTTCTTGATCTCTTTTTCGACGAACTCCCAAGGCCTGTTGACTTATAAGACCAACTTGTTCCTTTCCTTCAAAGGACTATAATTGGACAACCCCTCCAACCTATCCTCATACAAGAGAGCTCCCTTCAACTTCAACATTATAGTGAGCTCTACACTTACAATGTGACCAAATCCTTCTCGTGTTGTACTTCGTTGCACACAACTCTGATTTACTTACTTCCGAAGTAGCTCAGACACACTCCGATACCATGTTAAATTTCCACGACCTTAGATCTAGGTTAGAGTCTTAAAATCACTGACCCTACCAAACCAAGAATCTCAACCATAAACTAATTTGTACAACGCAAATATAAAGCAGTAAATCACATATGCATAGATATAGACACTTTTTAACAAAATTGTATAATATTGTATAATCACCAATGTTCATTATATTAAACCAAATCTGAGTAATACAACAATCTATGGTATAGAAGATACAATGACAAAGTTCGTTGCAACTTCTATGTCGTATCTTGTCCTGTCGGTCTTTCATACCCGTACTGCTCACTAGTTTCCCCTTAGTCCTTCAAGGGACAACACATTGAGACTCTCATAGGGCTACCACGTATCATTGTTGCAAGTCAATTCTGCTACAATGAGCACAGGCTCATCAAACTTCTCCTTGGGTAGGCCTAATTCCCGAGCTCCAAACTGCCTTCTAGTAGCCTCTTTCATGCGTCAAAGAGCTACTCTTTAGGCTACAAACATCACCCAAACACGCACCAACAACGTCCTTCTTGTCTGCTGCTCTAGGGCTACTTTGGCTAGCCAACACACTTCCCTCCAATAAGATCAATGACACCCAATAGGATTACTTTCAATTATGCTCCTAGGAAAGACTATTCGCCACCATGGAATACCCTCCACACAACATCAACAGACTGCTCATAAAATTGATCCAAACTGGTCAACACCTTTGACCCAACATCCTCATACTTATACTTCAGTACTGGTGCACTATTGCAGTCTTGCACTTTTGGTCAGGGCATCAACATATACCCTAACAACCACCTTTAAACACTACAACAGTCCTCAATAAGAGTGCGCTTTCCTCCCTTGTAATGTTGTTGTCCTACGCTACCTGTACCAAGGATTGTTGTAGGAGTATAGCCTTACGACCCTCCACAACTATCCCAAAAAGTCCTCCGTGCCACTGTAATTTAACTCAAAGATTTTTGGCCTGCAAAATCATGAGGTAATACATCCTAAACTACACCAGAACAACCCAAAATCTATGCCGATATTTTGCCTTGTTCCCTGATCAAATTCAGACCCACAACAGTGAAGAATAACACCTTAAATCATGCCCTAATTTTCCTTTAGGCCTACGGCCTACCTCTTGTAGCAGCTCAGCCTTATCACAGGTGTATTCTTACCTAAACAAACCCTTAACTCCTTCATCCTCCTTCTCTTGAGATCCACCAAATTTCACAGAGATATCTATGAGATGTTGCACACTTAGATGCCTAAATTACATGTCTTCACCTTCTTTTTTATAGCCTAAAGAGGGGCTCCAATGAATTTGTGAAAAGACCCATCTATTGGGGTAATTTACATCAAGCCTACATGACTTGAAAACCAATAATTAATTTTTCAACTTCAAAAATTCATTTCTCCACTTCTACAACTCGAAATTCAATGATTCTTGAAGCATTGGATTCTTATTTCCATCCTTTGTCGTCTCATTCCATCACATGTAGAAATGTGCCTCCAAAATTTCCCCAAACACGATTGGGTGAAAAACTCCATCTTTGGGTTCCAAGTCCACAAGTGACCCTTGTGGCACTTTTCCCTCCAAACCCTAAACCCTTGGGCTTGTAGTACCTCCCAAGCTACAGAAATCGACATCCTTTTCATCTAATTGATATATGAAAAGGTGACAAAAGTAACAAGGGTGACAATAATAATAGTCGAAGAAAATTACTTGATATTAATCACAATGAAGACTATTTGTAATTGACTATAGTCTTATTATTCACATTGTCTATCATTCAATACTATTACATTGTCACTTTACATTCACAATTTTTATTTCATCATTTTTCATCATTAAAGTTATTAACAATATTTATCATCTCAACAAACTGAGGTAAGCAAGAAAATTTAAAATTAAAATGACTACATTAATATGAGACATATTTAGCATATTTAAAATGATTATATTGATCTTAGATGAATTTACATATTATTTATAAAATTAATCATATGTTCATTACATTTTCTTTTGCCCCACACGACTGCAACCAACCTAGATCTATCTTAACTATGGATCTATAAGCGTCGAGATGGATCAAATCTCTTGAGGTGCAAACCTTTCCTCAAGTTTTGCACTCAAAAAAGAGGTTTTCACCTCAAGAGATTTGATCCGTCTCGACACTTAATAGATCTAGAGTTAATATGGATCTAGGATGGTTAAAGAAAATTCCATATGAATGAGTGTCATTTGAAGTGAGTTACTGTTTTTTACGCAACTAGTATTGATAAAGTGTGGTATTGTAAAAAACATTATTTATATATTAAGGATCTCCATGGTAAAGTGAGTTTATAACTCTATGGTTAATAATTTTTTCTATGTTTGTATAAATGTATACATGTTTAACTTATATATTAATTATTTCATAATAATAATAATAATAATAATATAGTTAGTTTTTATAATTTTTTTCAATTTTACCAACATGAGACATGTATGAAGTGTTCTGATGCTTGTTATGGATTGATTTTTATCGGGTTTTACCAATGATTCAATCGATATGGTTATGCTACTATACCTATCACTACGACAAAATCCTGTGATTAGCGTCCCTTTTTGCTTCCTTTTTTGCGTCTAGAAACCATTTTTGTTGTTATTTGTTTCCATTTATTAAATATGATGCAAAACTTGATGCAACGTTTGCACCGAGTTTTGCACCAAGTCTTGCACAAAGTTTAGCACGAGGTATTGTAACAGGTTTTGCACCAAATTTTACACCAGGTTTTATGCCATGTTTTATACCAAGTTTTGTGCCATCCTTTGCACCATGTTTTGCATCAAGTTTGGCATCTAATTTTGTTTCACAAACTTTTGCATCCTCTATTGCATCCAATTTTTGTACCTACACTTACATCAAATTTTATATCATCTCTTCCATCCTCTTTGCATCATTTTTTGCATCCATTTTTGCATCATTTTTTATATCCCCTTTGTGCCAAGTTTTGCATCAAGGTTTGTGTGTAGTTTTGCATCTAATTTTGCATCTACTTTTGTTCCATCCACTTTTACATCTTGTTTTGCATCCATATTTACATCCTCTTTTTCATCTATTATTGTGTCCACTATCGCATCCAATTTTCTTGTGCCATAATTTGCACCTAGTTTGGTACCTCCCTTTGCACCTACTTTTTCTTCTAAATTTGCATCCACGATTGCATCCTCATATACATCTAGGTTTTCATTGACTTTTACATCTATTTTTGCATCGCTTTTTGTATCCTTTTTTGCGTTGAGATTTGCATCAGATTTTGTGTCTCATATTGCATTTACTTTTTCATTGAATTTTGTTGCATCAACTTTTTCATCCTATCTTGCATCCATTGTTTCACCCATGTTTACGTCCACTTTTGCATCCCTTTTTGCATATTATTTTGCATCTTCATTTTTTTCTTTATCTATCATTACATTCACTTTTGTTGTGACACAATTTGTGACATGTTTTGTACTTACTATTGTACCCACGTTTGCTTCCAATTTTGCATCCATCTTTGCATCCTATTTTGCATCAAATATTTCATCTATTTTTGCATCCACTGTTTTGTTGGGTTTTGCGTCTCATTTTGTATCTTCTTTTGCAGCTACTTCCATTTCATCCATATTTTGCATCCAATTTTGTTTCTCCTGTTGCACCCATGTTTTCATCCACTTTTACATCCCTTATTACATCTTGCCTTGCTTCTAAGTTTGCATACTTTTTTGTGTCTGTTATTACATCCATTTTATCATCCATTTTTCTTATGCCATAATTTGTGCCATATCTTGTGCCTATCATTGCAACCCACATTTTCTTCCACCTTTTCATCCACATTTGCATCCTCTTTTGTGTCCAAGTTTGCACAAAATATTGTTTATGTTTTTTGCATCCCATTTTTCATCTACTTTTACATCCACTTCTGATGCATCTAATTTTGTTTCCATTATTGCACCCATGTTTTGTCCATCTTTACATCATTTTTTGCATCCAAGTTTGCATCCTTTTTGCATCTAATTTTGTGTCCTTTTTTGCGTTCGTTGTTGTATCCACATTTGTTTCACCACAATTCATGCTAACTTTTATGCCTACTATTGCACCCATGATTTATTCCACTTTTTCATCCATGTTTGCATCCTATTTTGTGTCCAAGTTTGCATCAACTATTGCATCTACTTTTCATCCACTTTTGTGTGAATTTTTTGTCTTGTTTTGCATCTACTTATGTTGTGTCCACTCTTCATCCAATTTTACATCTATTGTTGCCCCCATTTTTTTTGTTCACTTTTGCATCCCTTTTCCAACACTAATCATATTTTTTGAATTGATGATATTTCTTATGATATTGACAATTATGAACAACTGATGACAATGTCAATAATTATGACAATGATGATAATGAAGATGATGACAATGACATGAATTGTGATTATTATGATCATGATAATGGTGATAAAGACAATGTGGGTTACAATGAAAATGATGATAACGATGCTAATGACCTTGGCCAATCTTCCCAATTTTTAAACGTTGTCATGGTCATAATCATAATCATTATCTTTGGCATCATCTTTCAATTCATCATCATGCGATCATCGTTATCATTATTTTCATCTTGGTCATCATCATCAACAATATAGCATGAATGATGATTATGATGTTCATGACGAAGATGATAACAATGATGATAGAAATTACAGTAATTATGATGACGGGGATGATGAAAATTCTAATGGCGATGATAATGGTAGTGATGTTGATGATCATCGATCATCTCTCAAAAATAAAGTTGTTATTTCTCTTGAATATATCATTTGCCCTAAAAACCATTTTCGAGCACTCGTAACCTTTTTTGGGTTGATGATACTTCTTACGACACCTATAGTTATGAAAAATTGATGACAATGTACATAATCATGATGATGATGATGATGATGACGAGATGACTGGTGATTATGATGATAATAAAATGATGACAATAATGATGATGGCGACAGTGGTGATGATGACGACAATGAAGATGATGATACTCCCTCTAAACTAGATAGGTACTCATAATGAGACAAAAAAGTACTCTCAAGTTTAAATATTCATATAAGAAGGGATATGGATCGATGAGCATCAATGATGAATTACATCATCATAGCCAACATTGTCAAAATAATAAGGTCTTGATTAACAAGTTCTATCTCTCCATTAGATCAGAGCACAATGTTTGGAGGCATAAATTTGGACACCACTACCTCTCTAGGCACTTACCCCACTAGGATGTTCACTAGGTATGTCCTCACATGATCACTTCCTAATCCACCATCATAATATTTGACAACAAGAAATGTCGATCCTCATGACTATTCTTATCTTGGATTAATGTACTTGACTTATGACGGCCAGTCTTAGTCAAAGTACAAATTCGCAAAGAATATTGATCCCAGATGTTTATCCAATCCACCATTCTCCCTACTATTGTCTTTACTAGGCTTAGGACTATTTGTCATGGCCATAGTACATGACACATGGATAATATGGTGTCCACCCTCCCTCTCAACCAGGGAGGAGACATCCACAAGCATAAGCTTTTCTCAAGAATACCCATCATTTTCATTGAGAATAACATCATTAATTTGTTTTCATCGCATGATGCCTTTATGATTAAGCATTGATAGATTTGTGGCAAAATATTTCCCCTTTTGTCATTTGTGATGAAATAAAATAAAAAAATGAAAGCCAAAATCATTAAAGATACACTATAATGATTTATCTAAGTCTAAACTCTAAGGTTGAAGTGAAAATTCATGTAAATGTTATATCTATGAGGTGTGCCAAACTTATGAAAACCTTATACCCTACGTCCTATATATAAGAAAAAGAAAAAGAAATAAAAATAAGGCATAATGAATGGTAACTCATGTATTCACTCCCTCTTTGGAAAACATATGAATACACATACTCCTAGTCACACTTGATCACATGTTTGTGATGGTTAAATGGTGAAGTCCTCTTTTCCCCTTGCATTTTCACTTCATCATTTAAGAACATAATTGAGGATCTAGGGAATGTTTGTTGCCTAAGTGTTTCATGTCTACTCTTGGTTTACTTATGTAACACTACGATCAATTTATATGATGGAGTGAAATACTTAAGTTTGTGGAGTTATTAGAACAGTGTATTAAGTTAGTCACCACACACACATGTATTACATCTCATTGATCCACATGTGTGGGTTGGAGACTCATTGCTTGAGAGATTTTATGGAGACTACTTTAGAGCTTTGATGGTATAGCTTACAAAATATCTTGATAAACATTATGATTCATCCTTTCTTTTCCTCGAGACACTTGATAATATTGAAGTCACGCCCAATAATCCATGGAGATGGGGAGTATAAATTACTTGTGCTGGAAATAGAATTGAGAAATAGAGGTTTTCCATTTGTGATATTGGAGTCATAGACATTGGATACATGGTAGTAGTCCTCGATGTCAATTAACTAACGTTATATTGTCATAATGCGAAAAGAGGTAAACATATTGGTAACCTTGATGTCCTGATCATTCCACCCAACTATCTTTAACCATTAATCGCTACTACTTGGAAATT
Source organism: Pinus taeda (assembly GCA_000404065.3). Taxonomy (NCBI): domain Eukaryota; kingdom Viridiplantae; phylum Streptophyta; class Pinopsida; order Pinales; family Pinaceae; genus Pinus; species Pinus taeda. The sequence continues at coordinate 82,610 of APFE031010189.1, read as the reverse complement.
CCTCTCCCATTTGCTAATTATATGAGGTAGAACCTCACTTAATATTTTTTTTCTTATATCAACATTATTGATGGGTGCTTTTCGTACCATTTTTCTTTTAGGAGTCTTTGTTTTCCTTGATTATTGAGGCCCCTCATGTTCCATGAGACTATTTTCATGGAGAATTTACAAACAAAGGAAGTATGATGTGACTAAAAAAACATGTTTCAAGATTTAAGTTCTTGGACAATGCCACTTCATGATTCCTATATTTCCTTAACCTGGGATTGAATGGTGAACTTGATGGCCTTAAGGGAAATTGATCGATGAAAATCTAAAAAAGAGGTGACTTTTGACTTTATCACATACAAGTTAATATACTACAAAAAATATCCATAACAATTTCATCAATCAATGAATCATTAAAAAAATATCCAAAACAATTTCATCAAGCAATGAACCATTACATTATAAAATACAATCAATAAACCTTTTGGGAATTTTTTTCTAAACCATGCTGAAAACCAACATATTTAATATTAATATTTCACAATAATATGGACAATAAAACATTTTTATAAATTAAATAACATGTTATCAAGCCTAAGAAATGTCACTAACAAAAAACTAAAAAGCATGAAACTAATCGGAGTGAGCACTCAAGGCCACCATAAGACAATTAATCTATTAAGACCAATATTAATGGGGACAAAGATTTACAAAGGACAAAGGAAAACCTATTTCAACTTATTTTTTTATTAGGTGCAAGTTGAACATCTCAAGATATAATGAAGAGTAGAATTAATTTTATTGCATTAAGAAAACCCAAGCACATTCTATAACTTGGCAAGGAAGGGATGTATAATACCCATCTCAGCGACACAACACATGTCATTAAGTTGCTTTTTAAAATATAATTTAAACTTATATCATAAAATAACAAATTTAGCATGAATAGAATGTTTAAAATCCATTTTTATAAAAACAAAATATATTTTTTGTTATAAAATAAATACCAAAAACTAAATATAGTTTTTTAGAAAATAAAAACATATTAAAACTAAATATATATTAAAAAAACTAAAACATAAGCAAATAATTTTTATTTTTATTTTTAATTTAAAATAATTTTTAGAATTTTTTTAAACACTTCCCTCCATTTTAAGAAGAAAAAATAATAATAGAAATAAGGACGAACCAAAATTCTTCCTTTCTTTGGTAAGTGTTTCCCACCATTCATTCCACTCCCTTGAGTTACTTCATAAAACAAAGATAAGTGTTATTTCACACTCTTTTGACAAAGCCTATTGAGGTTTGTCTATGATATATCTATTCCTTGATGGAGTCCTTGATATATTGATCAAGTTTTGATTCCTTAGAGATTAATTAGAGCAAAGAAAACATGAGTACTCTTTATTCCAAGTTCAATGTCTCTGATGGTGGACACGAGGCAAGTGATGGGTTTCTATCATGGTCATAACTCCACGTTCATTGTCTCAGATTGTGGACAAGGCAAGTGAGGGGGTTGTGGTCATGGTGGTGGAGTTTTCTCTTTTACATTATATTTACAGAGTTAAAAGCAATTAGAATTGAATCATTATCATCACTAGGTATAATGGATTAAGTGTGATAATTGACAAAATGAAGTAGATATTTGTGAGCATTTGTTCTTAAATGAACATTAGGATCCATTTTATCATAGATAAAAACACATCCATTAAAAAAACTCAATATTTCATGTGAAATTCATATTGTATGCAACTTATTTTTCATTAAAAACAATTTACTTTTCACGTGACATTTTTTTTGTTAAAATTTCTTCTATTTCTAATCCAAATTACAATTGTAATTTGAAATAAAGCTTCCACTAACTCTTAATTTACCAATCATGAATGGAAATCATAAGAAACATTCACAATATAATATGAAGAACAAATGGGTAACTACTTCATATGCATTAAAAAATGCTTCTACTACTTAACGTGAATTACAAGTGTAATCTTTGTTGGATCTCTAGTATATCTTAAACCATATATTCTTTTTATTTTTTACCACTATTAAAGTGATTATGTCCTACATCATTTTATGGTTAGCATTGTAATAAAAATATGCATTGTGCTATAGAATTAGTACTAACATGTAATATTTAATTTTTTCAAGAACACTGGAGGGAATGACCATGAAGACGATGATACAGTCTATCTTTAGATTACATCTTATATCAGAGACTATGATGATGATGATGGATATGGCGTTGGTGATGATTATGTGGATGATATTATTAGTATGGTTAGGATGATGATAATGGAAATGATCATGAGGATGATCTTGACTATAATTTTTGCAGTGCTAGCTAGCCATGTGTTATTTTTTATATTTAGGTGGGATGTCTTAATATGGTAATAATACATTTGGATTTTAGTTGATTCAAATAATGATGATGATACTATTGGTACTATATTGTTACCTTATGAATATGTTGAAAATTGTTTACATTTTTTTTATGAAGAATTATTGTGTATGATGAGATTCCTATTTTTTTATGGATGTTGTGAATTTACCTTAGAATAATGATATCTATGAAAATATTTATTTGGTAATCATAAATTGACTTTTAGTTGATTTGATTAAATATGATGATGATATTATCATTTTTATCTTCTTATTTTATGTATATATTGAAAATTATCAGCATTATTTTGATGGAGAGTTATTATGTATGATGATATTATTATCTTTTGATGGACGTTGTGAATTTACCTTAGAATAATGGTGTTCATGAAATATTTTGATCTAATAATCACACATTTGAATATTAGTTGATTTTATCAAAGATGATGAGGATATTATTAGTATTATCTTGTTACTCTATATATGTGTCGAAAAATGTCGATGGTTTTTTATGGAGAATTGTTATGTATGATGATATTACTATTTTTGGATGTAATGTTGTGAATTTATCTTGGAATAATGATATATGTGATAAGTGTTGGTTTAGTAGTCAAATATGTATATTGAGAATTGTCAATGATTTTTTGATGGAGAATTGTTATTTATGAGGATACTACTATCTTTTTTAATGAATTTTGTCAATTACCCTTAAATTTGTCTACAAATATTAAGTTATCAATTTGAATTGTGATATCTTCTTAAATTTGTTATACATGAAAATACCTCCTCATCATCTTGGAGGAGAATACTATGTTGTTGGTTGAAATACCCCTTTCTGATAGACTATATAAGATTGTAATCCAAGTTATGTACCATGAGGACCACGTTATCCTAGTCTATAACAAGTTGTCCCCTTTATCTAACTTTTGTTACCAAAATTCTCACTCGGTCATGAGGAAAAAAGATTGAGTTAACTAGAATTTGACACTCTTGTTCACTTTCAGAAACTCATATGGTGGAATGTGATCTCTTTATCCTCATCTTTAGCGTTCTCCTAAAAAATAAAAGCATACAAAAGCGGGAAAGAGCCATAAAGCATGGGGAAGCGTTTCCTAAGCAAAAAAGCATCTAAAAGGTGAAAAAGGCCATTTTTATATGAGGAAACATTATTCACCCAAAATCTTTTGCTTAAATTGAACTAATGATGAATTTTGGAAATCTCCACAACCTCTCCTTTCTTATATATTGGAGGCTTGTCCATTGAGAAAAGGATGGGAATTATTGTATTGTCACATTGCTGAGATCTATCTTGAGAGGGAGAGTTTTGGAGCTAGGATTTGGGGGAGGTGTTGTTGCAAGTGAATTTGATGGTTGTAAATTTCCTCCAAATCCTTTATTAATATAGATCGATTGTTCTTCCTTCCATATGCTTCTTTTCATTCTTTACTTATTCTATTTAATTAATGAATGTATGTGATTTTGGTTTATATTTATTTATTTGGTAATATTTATATGTTTATGATACTTTTTATTATCAAAATATTATGTTGTGAAGGTTCCTTTGTTCTCTCTCTTATGTGTAGGACCAAGCTTTGGAGCTAGCTAGGAGCACTTCCCAGCTAGAGTAAAAACTCCAACAAGACCTGCATGCAAGGACTCACAGGAATTCCTTCTCTTTTTCTTAATCTATACTCTACATATTGATCTATTGCGAATCCTAATCCTTAGAACAACCTTTATCTTAATCAGTCTATCCTGGGTTTCTGGGATAAACTAAGAGGGTTTTATCTTCATCTAACCGTGCATTAAATCCTACAGCAAAATGGTTTTTAGAAATTGTAATATATTTTATTATGTAATTGAAATTAGTAAAATGAACCCATAACGGGATTCATAAATGTAAATAAAAGTAAAACTCTAAAGAAGCAAAAAGTGGATGTAACCATGAATGTAAAATTGGGAGTAGAATTGGATTTTAAACTAGCCATCAAAAAAAGATGCAAATAATGAAACAAAAAAGTTTTAAAGTAGAATTAAAAAAGGTTGCAACACTAGACACAAAGAGGGGAATAAAATAGGGCATACAAAAGGATACAAAATTGGGTGCAAACAAGGATGCAAAAATGGACACCAAAATGAGGATGCAAAGAATGGTGTAAAATTAGGATGCAAAATTGGGTGCAAAAAGGATGTAAGAAGAGACACAAAACAAGATGCAAAATGGGACTAAAAAAGGGTGAAACCAAGGATGCAAAAATTAAAACTAAAATCTAGGTGCAAAATGAGATGCAAATGTGGACACAAAATGTGGCAGAAAAATGATATAAATTTGAGACGCAACATTGGATACAAAATGAGGTGCAACAAATGATTCAAAACTTGGTGCAAAAATAAATGCAAAAGTAGACGAAAAAATGGGTCAAAATTTAATGTAACATTACACACAAAATGTGATGCAAAGGTGGATATAACACATGGTTCAACATAGGATGCGAGTTTAGATTCTCAAAATGATGTAAAATTGGATGCAAGAAATGGTGTAAAAAATGATGCTAAATTGGATGCAACAAATGATGCAAAATATGGTGCAAATTAGGATGCAAAAAAGGGAGACAAATAAAATGCAAAAGTGGATGCAAAAAATGGTGCAAAAAAGGATCAAATATTTGGCACTAAATCAGATTCAACTTATCAGGAAAAATTGGATGCAAAAAATGGTGTAAAAAAAGACAGAACAACTGGCACAAAAATAGATGTAAAAATAAGTACAGGATTAGAAGCAAAAAATGGCACAAGACTAGATGAAAAAATGGCACAAATTGGAAGCAAAAAAAGGAAATAAACCAGATGCAAAAGATAGTGTAAAACTCGATGCAAATTATGACCAAAAACTAGAAGCAAAGAATGGCACAAAACTAGAAGCAAAACCTGTTCTAAAACTAAATGCAAATCTTGGTGCAAAATATGATGGAAAATTTGGCATAAAAAAAGATGCAAAATTTGGCGCAAAAAAAGACACTTCAAAAATTGTACAATAGATCCATATTTAGCGCTAGGCTGCTCATCCCAATTGAGAAAAAAATGCACTAAAATATGGTGCTAAATCTGACGCAAATTGCTTGTTTTGTTGTAGTTATCTATCTATCTATATCATCAATGCTATACATATCACATGAAAAAAGGAAATTAAAAAAATATTACAAAACATGTAACTCTGTGTGTTATGAGAGTTTTAATCCAATTAAAAATAAGAATATTTATATCTATGAAAATGTGAAATTTATATTAACATATTTAATATTATTAAGAATTAGTATAAATCTACCTTAACTTCATATTTACCAAGCTTCGAGAGGAATCAAATAACTTAAGGTGCGAACCATTTCTCAAGTTTTGCACTCAAAATGAGGTTTTTGTTTTGAGAAATTTGATCCCTCCTGACATTGTAGATTTCTCCTAAAGGTGCATATACAATAATTAATTAAAAATGGATATATAAACACCATATTTGAAATATATTCATTATAACTAAAAAATTTCAACACTATATTATTTTTCTTCATTTTTCTTAGTACTTTTAAAATTCTTTAGATATTTACATTTTAACAAATTTATTAAAAAAAGATAGCCAATTATATATATATTTATATATATTATTACAACTAGTACATCAATCATCATTCCATCACCAACATATATTATGGCAAGTGGTTTAGATCTTCCCAATGGAAAACTAGATGTTTTTGACCACCTACTTAGTGAATAAGTAGTCCAAAATTTGATGAGTCATAATAGCTTAAGCCTAACAATATATTCTACAACAAATTCAAAAAAAAAATACTGATAGATATCATGAGAAAAATAGGAATCAAAGGATGTAAATGGTGCTTGATCTTGTGCACAATATGCTAGAGAAGTTGATGCTACAGTGATGCATGGGATATGTATTTCAATTTGAACCATCCATGCATCCATTAATTCCATAAAAGTCTTTGATTTCTCTACTCCCATTTCACATCTTCCAGGATGACAAAGACACTATATATTTTTGTTTTTCACCCATTAAGAACCCTACCCAACAAGGTTTTCATATGTGATAGAGATTCAAAGCTTGGTAGAATTAATTTTTCTTCCCTAGGTGTGCCTTAGGTCAAGATCCCACTATCCTATATCCTCAATGAGATACATATAAGAGAAGGTTTTCCTATCTCTTACTGATATGGTCTCTAGGTTATACATTTTAGTCCATATATCTAGGGGAACCATAGCTTGAAAGCCTCAATAGCCTCCTGAGCCTTTTTTTGGGCTCAAGTTCGACCCTATGGACTATTCCCTCCCCCACTTCTATTTCTCATACATTTCCACTACATAGGGGGCTAAATGACTGCACCAACTCAAGAAATAACTGACCTAGCCACAAGAGGAAGATTTTATATAGAGATGAGATAGACAGATAAGTAGCCACTATGAAATAAGGAAGAGACACACCAAATATCCATATATATATTTTTTATTTATTTATTTATTTATTTTATATATATATATATATATATATATATATATATATATATATATATATAAACCAACCCCGATGGGTGTAATTATAGTGGAGCGAATAGAACCTGATAAGAATTGGTGAAGCACTATCCTAGATTTTGTATAGGAGGCCATTTTTCTAGCCATCATTGCTTAATTGCATACAAATCCAAAAATTAACACAACCCACATTTTCGAGACCATAAACCACCTAGAATTTTACATTCATGAAACCATGAAGAGGGATGAAATCAAACTTAGAAATTCTAAGGAGCTGCAGAATTACCCAGACCCATGAAATCACCAAAAGGATAGTACAGGAAGCCACCTTAGGTCTTTTCAAATTGTATCAACTTTGAGTGACCAAGCCATAACCTTGTCCTGCATGTTCATAGCTTGAATTTTAGACATTCTCTATGAGCATCCTCTCTCGAAGCTTCAAAGCACAATTTCTTTTAGCGCAACTAGAAAGGGTTTCCTTCTAGTATAGTAAGCTAGTGGGATAATTCTCCTGGTTACTTAGCTGCCACCATATCAAAATCGATTGGAAATATGATCAAAATCAGGCCTAGAACCCACTTGAAAAGGTTTCCAAGTTTCAAATCTAGACGAAATAACCAAAATATACATAAGGATGTTACAGAAGCCACCATGCCATGCCCTTCTTCTAATTCCTTTGGCTCTACTCATGGATTTTTCAAAGTAATATATTCACATGTAGTTGCATGCACAAGGGTGGCCATGTCACCCCCTTTATTTAATTCACTTATGTTCACAAGGTGGTTACCACATGGCTCCAAGAAGCCCAGCTCCTCGATCCTCACTCCCATCAGGGGCCCTTGATTTTCATTTTCCAATGAATTTTGAGAGCTAGATTTATCATCTTCCAAAATAATATGAAGATCATTATGAAAATCCAATTGTGGATTTGGAGGCCATCATGTCTCAAAGTTTATTCCTCTTTGAAGAGATCTTCGATTGGCCAAAATGTCAACAACATGATTTCTAGTCCTTCGAGTATGAGACAAAATGATATAACTAAAGGATGAGAGAAATCGATGGATTCAAGAGATAAAAGTTATAAGTCTCCATCTTCTAGAAAGATTTTTGGGTGGTTCTGTTAACTTGCTAAGAGTCTTCTTCTATATGGAGCTTAGTGTACCTTGTCGATAAAGCTAACTTTATGCCTTTTTCTAGAGCAAGGAATTCAACTTCATTATTAATAGATGTTCCTTAATTTTTTGCATAGATCAGTAGAACCTTATGCATCCAATCTATTATAAGACCACCAAATCATACCAACCTCACGATTACCTTTCTATGCTCCATTAAAATTAAGTTTCAAGAAGCCTATAGGGGGAGATGAATATGAATCAGACGGAGGCAATTAGGGATGGGGTTCCATCCATGAGGAGGGGAAATAATGTTGGGAGAAAGGTTAAGAGATTCCAAAATAACTTCTTCTCGAGGCTATGTTTTCTAATCATCTTAATACCAGGTGTCAGTCAAAATAGTTTTTCTAACATTGGTCTTAATAATATGCCACACACTATCCTTTGTCATGTGTTGATCTTTGAATATCCTTCTATTTATTTCCTTCTAGAGGGCTCATAAGGAAAAGCAACACTAATTCTATGTAATATAAATTATAACAATGATGTTAATATTATTAATAATAATATCAATATTTAAAATTTTAATAATAAACTATATTAATATTATGAAAGAATTAAAATTATATCTATATTAATAAAGCATAGTCAATAGTCCATCATAGTCAACAAAATTCAACCAGTCAACTATAATGGATATGGTATCATGGAAATCCATAATCAATTATAGGCATCGTTGCCATACTCAAAATTGGCATAGAAATTATAATAGTCATTAAAGTTAATAACTTTATATAATAAATTTAATACTTAATACTTAATATATAATTTTAATATTACTATTATTTTAAATATTTAAATATTTGAATTTTAATACAACTTTTATAATTTATTAATACAACTTTAATATTGATCACAATTTGGATGTCATCACAATGTGTTGAACAACAAATGATTATGTAACATAATGAACAACAAACATCGTCACAATATGATGAATAAAAAATGATATCGCAATGTAATGAACAACAAACATCATCATAATGTGATGAATAATAAACATCATCACAATGCGATGAATAGAAAGAATGGTTGCAATATGATGAACGACAAAAGTCAGTCCAATGTGATTGTTTAGTCAATTTAACGTCTTAAATTTCTCTACATAAATTATCAATCTGGGTATCTTAAACTGATGAAGTGTGGTGCACCATATGTGCTTAGTTAACATTTTTCTTACTTCGTTGTTTATAGATTTTATTTTGTTTTGGGGTTTTATTTTTGTTGATTTCCTAAAGTGTCTAATGAAAATGGAAATCCTATTCTAAGGTCTTAATAATATTTTTAAAGGTCAAGTATGGGTAGAGATTTCAAGCTAAGGTTTATGTCCCTAATGGTAACTTCCAAAACTTAGCACTTCAAAAGATCTCAAAACATGCTATTGATCAAATCAGTACTTGAAAAAAAGTGTAAATGTGCAACTAATTCAATCAAACAAAATATGAAATATTGATCATGAAATCACTGTCTTTGCTACTTGTCTAAATATGGAAATTAAAGTTAAGCTATTGCACTCAAACAAATTAAAAACTGCAAACTAATAAAAGTAAAATCAAATCACAACATTCATATTTCGATCCTTTGCCAGTTAGTCTAGCTATCGCTTTTGGAGGTAACTGTCAATGAAATGAGCATCCAATATCTAATTGCAGAAAAGTAAACTAAAATCAAATCACAATATTCATAATCTGATTCCTCGCGAGTTTGTCTCACTATGGCTTTCAGAGGTAACTGTCAACGAAATGAGCAATCCAATATCTAATTGCAAAAAATTAAACTAAAATCAAATCACAACATTCATATTTCGATTCCTCGCAAGTTAGTCTAGCTATGGCTTTCGAAGGTAACCGTCAATGAAATGAGCAATCCAATATCTAATTGCAGAAAAGTAAACTAAAATCAAATCACAACATTCATATTTCGATCCCTCACTAGTTAGTCTAGATATGGCTTTCAGAGGTAACCGTCAATGAAATGAGAAATCCAATATCTAATTGCAGAAAAGTAAACTAAAATCAAATCACAACATTCATAATTTGATCTCTCGCCGGTTAGTCTAACTATGGCTTTCGAAGGTAACCGTCAATGACATGAATGAGTTGATATCTAAACTAACTAATAAATCAAATGAATAAGACTGAAATCAAAATATAACTAAAATTGAAGAGATAAAAATATCAAAGTCGGCAAAGAGGCAAATCTCATGTCACTATTTGATGCAAAAACATGTAAAGAAAAAAACTAATCTACGATCAACCGGTTGAACACACTTACATGAATTGAAATTGCATGAATGGAAAATCTAATCTATCAAACTTGAAAGCAATCAAATGACATAATGAACTCAAAGCAAAATTACAAAATGAAATATACTCTACCTTACATTCTAATATGCTCCATGACATCTACTTCATATCTCCTTCCATGTTGAGAACATCAAAGCTTTATTCAAATTCTTCAAAATTACAAAGTACAACAAAGTTCTCCAAAGCTTTCCAAAGCCATCTCACAAGCTAAAAAGCTTAAGAACTAACAAGCTAAGACTTAAGAACTAACAAATGAAGGAGAGAGATCTCCTATTTATATAAAAAGATGTGAAACCATCTCATTAATGAGAGTCCATGAATCTCTCCCTCTACCTTTAGAGTCCTAATCAAAATAGGAACTGATAAGACACATGTCTTCTTAGAGTTACAATGTAATTAGGAGATGTGACACATATCCTCATGATCCCATGATTCTTTCCACTCAAATTCGAATTTGGCCTTAGAGTGCCAGATAAGGGTCTTCTAGAAGCCTCCTTTCAACCTACTCATGTCAACAATCTCAACCAATTTGTTAGGTATAAGCATATGCACATTATTTTCTAATTTTTAACAACAAATTCACCTAAAAGGCTTAGAATTAATAAAGTTTGGAAAAACATAAATGTGGCCCAATGATAATGAAAGTGGGATGAATGTGGTGACATAGTAGTGAAATTGAGGTAATATAATGGACATAATAGTGAAAGTGTAATGGAAATGAATGACATTTTCAAGACTCAACAATGATGAACACTGAAAGTTGTTGTAATGTGATGAAGAATAAACATCATTGCAATGTGATGAACAATAAGCATTATCACAATATAATGAGTAACAAACAATGTTGCAATGTGCCAAATGATGTCAATGTGATTAATAATAAATTTTGTCACAATGTAATGAACAATAAACAATGTTACATTGTGATAAAAAACTAATGTCATTGCAATGTCATGAAAAATAAACAATGTTAGAATGTGATGAACAAAAATTTTGTTACAATTTGATGCCCAACAAATGACATCATAATTTGATGAACATCAATCATCATCACAATTGGACAAAAAAATGATGTTCCAATCCAATAAATAAAAGCATTGAGATCCATGTTTAATGGAGTCAATCATGACCTTAACTTGGTTGACGAGTTTGTTAGCACCTAAATTCGCCTTAGGCTGAAGGAAGGCAAAATTCAGGGTAACCATAAACCACTCTCAGTCTGGTAGCTAGTCCTACAAGAACAGGAGAGGGCTCTCTCCAAGTCACACTCAGTGGAAAGATGAACGAAATGGCCTGAGGTGACTTATAATGAACTATATATCTTAGGCTAGTAAGCGAATATGGATACAAGAAATGATTCTTATGAATGACTGTGTTTCTAGAATGGTATGGGACCAATGGACCTTAATGAACATAGAAGTTAATACAAAGGCACAGATTACTTCGTGAGGCAAGATAGGCGAAAAGCCTAGAAATTTAGTTTAAGATAGTGCGGAATGGAGAGATTGATTAAGAGGGTGAAAAGGGCATGGACAGCATGAATCCTTTTCAACAGAAGAATGAACACTGAACATGAAATTTTCCCACAAGCAGAGCAATAAAATTGAATTCAACCTTAGCTAACTTAGCAAATTTCACTAGAAATGAATATGAAATGAACTATGAAACATAACAAGATACATATGAAACATAAGAGACACATTTGCTACACTCACAACCACTTGAATCTCATGAAACAAAGCCACTGCCTTTCATTAATCCTCTATAAAAGATATGCAATGCAGAAACAAAGTTTCTTTCCCACAGTCTCCCAGAAGTTACAAGCCAACCAACCATTTGCAAATAGTTTGCATACAATATATAGAATGTGCCATGGAGAGATAGAACGCCTAAGGGTTGGGGAGTTACTCAAATCATTACAAAATGGAGGTGGACAGCCAAACATCAGCTACAGGTGCAGCATCACAAACATGACAAATGGCTTGGGGTGACTGTTTGCCTTCCTTTGCCACTTGAAGCCCATCTGGAGTGAAAATATTTTAAGTGCCACCTTATGTGCCAAAAAAGTGAAGTGTAGATGAGCGGGCCCATTTTGGAGAAGTTGTGAATCGAAATTTCGCGAAAAGGAGGTGAAATTGGCCTTTTTTCCTATATGCGTCGTGCCAAATTCTATACGCATCGCGCCACGTTGGAGGCACTTTTGAGGTACTTTCTGAAGTCCAAAATGTACACACGTGTGCTTTTTGGAAATCCTGTCCTGTCTACTTTCCATCCCAAGTGGAAGTTTTGAATTTGTTGCTCATTTGCCCCTCCAAATCTTCATTCTCCCAAGACTGCTTCCAGTGTGTCAAAATAGGGGCACAGAGGGCATTTTTTGAGTGTTTTTTGCCCTTTTGGTTGCCAAGCTCTTCTCAAAAATTGATGAAAATTTCTGGGTTTACTTATTTTTTGATGTTGAATACAAAAATGCAAGCCATATCCAATTTGGAGCTCCCAATTCTAAGCGCCGCACTAGTGGCGTGGCGCACAGGGAGAAAAACCCTGTTTTGTGCACAAAAATTTGTCAAATGACCAAAAATTCCCCAAAAATTCTCCAAATTTGATGAAACATTTTGGGTTTTCTCATTTTTTTATTATGAATCCAAAAATGCAAACCATTCTTGATTTGGAGCTCCCAATCCTAAGCGCCGCGCCAGGGCGCGGTGCAGAGAGCTTGTGCATAGCGCATTTTACAGGAGACGTTTGGAGGCCTTTCATGTGTCCATATTGGGTGCAGGATAGCTTGTGGGAAAGGTTTTGGAGTCTATTTTCCAACCCAACTGGAATTTGTCAAGTTGGAGTTTATTTGCCCTATCAAAAATCAAATCTTCCAGGACTAGTCAAAAATGTGCCCAATGAGGCTGCCTCAGGGCAGAGTGATGTTGCAGTCAACGTTTGAAGGTGTTTCGCAACTCCAAATTTATCTCATGATATCTCATTGGAAAGCTATTTATGTCGAGTTATCATTTTATGCATCAAGAAAGTCATTTTGCTAACCAAGCTAGGAGAAAACTTGATTTTCCCAAGGTCACTTTAGAGGTGCATCAATTCTCCCGAGGCAGTTGTATTTTTGACATTTATCTAAAACCATGACACCTGTGTAAAAAGTGAAGGATGTTTTTCTTCCTTGGTCTGTTATGGACACAAATATCTCTCAGTTTTCCCAAATTCATCTTTGATTTCTCCGAAACATCATTTGAGTGAAACCTATCCCGATGTGTGGGACAAGGGATTTGCCGAAATGAAGCGAAATGAAGGGGATAGGGGGCTTCTAAATTCTTGAGAAAATTTTGGGAAGTGGGAGGGATGTTAGAAAGTAGGGGAAAGTGGAATATCAGAGATTGAGTGAGGGGAAGGGGTCCAAAAAGGCAAAACACAGGCCTAGCCTAGAAAATTGCCAAGTTGTAGCAAGAAACTAGGGTTTGTGCGAAAATGAGGAATTTGGGGGATTTTAGTGATGGGAAGTGTTTAATAAGGCACATTATGGATAGGGGAAGGTGTATGAACATCAAGATACAAGTTTTTATGATGATTTGACCATCCAATAGAAATTAGCTTCAAAACCCTCGGAGAGGGAAATGAACCTTGCCTAGGCGCAACTGAAGCATGAAAAAGGTGTAAAATGACCTAGTGGAACTTGACATGATGATGAAAACCCTTTGAATGATGGTACACTCAGTATGAATGGTGACATGGAATGTCATTTGGACAACTTTGACAAGGGTAAAATCCAACTCTAGACCTAATGCCTAGCGACCAAATTTTGCTTGAAGACTCATTGAAATGAGAAAATTTGACCTTGACACCTTAAAATCACTTTGTAAGAGCATGTTTGATCACTGGAGGAAGGTTGCAAAGTCTGACACTAACAGAGTTCAAACATGATCAACCATAGTCCTATATGGTAGAGCATAGCCAATTACAGAGAACAAGACGACTATATGTGGTCAACATAGTCATAATTTACAACCATGTTCAACCAATATCAAACATGGCCAAACCACTCTCAACAATGGTCAACATGGTTGACTATGGTTAACCATCATCAACCATGGCCGACATGGATAGGATGACCAACCATGGTCAACATGGATGTCACAATGTGATGAAAAAAAACATTATTGAAACATATTGAACAAGAAATCTCATTGTAAATGTGATGAAAATTTTAAAAAGTTGTACTGTGATGAACAAAAAATGTCATAGTAACATGACATACAATAAATGTCATCACAATGTGACGAACAATAAACAATATCACAATGTGGTGTGAAACAAACGTCGTCTAATGTCACAAACAATAAATGTAATCATAATTTGATACATAAACATTAATGTCACAATGTGATGAAAACAAATGTCATTGCAATTAGACAAAAGAACGATATTGTAGTGTGAAAAATATAACCATTAAGATCGACGATCAATCATGTTTAACTATGTCAATGATGATATTCCCTTGATTGATCAAGGTTAAACATGGTCCACCATGGTCATATTTGGTTTTGACAAACAAAAAATTTCATTGCAACATGAAAAACAATAAACAACATCGTCAACCCACTTCAACCATTAATGTAATATTAACATTAACACTAATGTACCATCACATAGTTAACCCTGGTTGAGAAATATGAATGTTACATAAATACATAAATACATTGTTACATGAGTTGTTGACCATGGTCAATCATGGTTAACCATTGTCAACCTTGTCAACCCCCTTGAGCCATAATCATCCCTTAACAACCATTAACCTTGAGCAACTGTGGTTTAGCATTGTCAACTATCGCCAACTCTCGTCAACAATTTTTAATCATTGTCAACCATGGTCTACTAATCAACCCCATGCATGTTAGCCATAAATAAGCACAACCACATTAATAAAATGGTTAATATAATTTGATTGACACTATTTTCCACTTATATAATACCCAGTAAAATAAAAAATGAAAAATAATATTATCAATAAATACAAACCATTTATTTATTATAATTAAATTATTAATAAATAAATTTAAAATAACATATTACCGAATAAAATTATATTTTGATTTTTCTATATAATAATAATAATAATATTATTTTTTCTTTTTACATGACACTGAAAAGTGTTTACAAAATAGACCAAATACATTAGATTGATAGTTATAAGATAAACCTAGACATATATAAATTAAAAATCAAAATATAAAAGACTGTAACACGAAACATTTTCAATCTAACATATTTGAATTTACAATACATTTAAAATAAATATTAAATCAATGACACTGAGAAGTGTTTACAAAATAGACCAAATACATTAAATTGATAGTTATAAGATAAACCTACGGCATATATAAATTAAAAATCAAAATATAAAAGACGGTAACACGAAACATTTTCAATCTAATATATTTGAATTTACAATACATTTAAAATAAATATTAAATCAATGAGTATAAAGCAACTTTCATATAGCCTTTTTTTTATTTGGTACATTTAAAATAAACGTTAAATCAATGGGTATAAAAAGCAACTTTGGTTAAGCAATTGTTTAATAGTTTAATGTAAATGAGGAAAAGAAAACCACCATTTTGAAATCATAATGGTATACATGATTTTGAAAAATAACCGATTTTCTTTTACTTTATGGAACTGCGATAAGATTTGGAAAATATTTAAATATATTTAAATGGAGAAACACAATAACATTAGAAATTAGTATAATTATATTAAAAATATTAAAGTGGTTGATATAGCCAAAGATTTTATAAATATAACAAAAAAAATTATTGCAATACAAATGACACCTTGTCAATGTACACATTTACTTGATTAAACATGTATAAAAAGTTATGGGTCAACTTTAACTTAAAAAAAATTACACATCTTTTTTTTTTTTGAAGCTTCAGTAGGACCTTCTCATTTTTGAGTTTTTACATGTCTGTTATTCACCCCATTTCCCGGGAGGGTAGCACAAGAATCAAACCCAAGATATCCAGTTCGGTGAGACTTCATTTCCACAGCCATTGCCACTTGAGCTACCCATGCGGACAAAATTTACACATCTTATTTTAAAATAGACCATTTTGCTAAATAAAATTTGCTTATATATTAATTTCCTCATATAATTAGAATATGAACTTATTAGAATTGGAATAATCTCAAATCCCTAAGAAATTGGTGGGTGGGGAGCCATGTGACACGAATCTAATTTAATTTGATAGAAAAAAAGAATTACACATCTTATTGTAAAATGGACCATTTTGCAAAATAAAATTTCCATATATACTAATTTCCCCATCCAATTAGAATACGAACTTATTAGAAGTGGAATAATCTCAAATCCCTAGGAAATTGGTGTGCAAAGAGGCACACTAATCTATTCTTTTCAATTTATTAAAAGTCAATGTTACATAACAAATTCTTTAGCACACTACAACCCTTGATAAGCATTAAGACTAAGCATATATTAAGCATATAGTGTTGAGAAATAGTGTTAAAACATAAATAAAAATAAAAAGTCAACATATCCTCATCCACATTAAGTTGAAGTAAGAAAGATTTGGCAAAAATATATTTATTAACAAATATTTTAGAGCAATATTAATTATTTATATTTTCAAACAAATCTGCAATTACTCATAGCTATCCAATTATTCTATATCATTTGAAACAATGGTTTCCATGTAAAGGATTTGTTTTGTACAAAAATTTGAATGCATCTAGGAAAGAAAATAGAAAATTATAGTGGAATTAGAATGTTTATTATTTTCTATATTTTTATTTATTTATAAAGATTTAAAAAGTTGAGAAAATAGTGATAGGTACTAATTTTAAAAGTAGTTACTACTTTTTAAGGTTTTAAATTAGAAAAGTATTTTTGATTTAAATTTGGAAGGGAAAAAAAGTTTTAAAAAAATATTTTAGATTTGAGTTTGAAAAGAAAAAAGAGTTTTGAAAATAAGTAATAAGTGTGATTTTTAATTTAAATTTAATTTAGGATAGAATGAACCAAAAGTATTGCTCTTACATATATGCACATTTTTGAATTCTAGCAATCACTAACATTGCTCTTAAACATATGAGAGTTATATGGACCATCAGCGCTTTATTCCAAGTGGGATGGTTTCCTTGATTAACAATGATGAGTTGACCTCGATTATAGCCAGAGATAATTGTCCTCACTATTAGTTTGATAACTAAATTATGATAAATTTTCTCACTAAAAAAAAAATTAAATTCTTTTTGTCTTTTCTTTACATATCATATGGAATCAAATATCATAATCAAATTCAAATTGTGTTAAGGGAACTGGAATCAAATATCATATCATATGGAATCAAATTCAAAATCGGTAACTATGGTGTCTAGGATAGGGTAATTCTGACATGATGACGATATCTTATAGACATTCGTGATAGTGTGTGGAAGTGTCCAGCTCGCTTTTTGTCTCTGGAAAAGAGACATGGAATACCATCACCACTAAATGTGTTGCGTTGACGACAATAATCCACATCCATTTATATGTCGAAATGTGATTCCACGAAATTCGTTTAGTCCATTGTTGCACTGTAGATCGATCCTGTCATGCCCCCAATTCTTTTTTCATAAATTGGCTTTCGTGTGGCATCAGCGAAACACTTAACTTTTTCATTTGTTAGAATGTTTCTCGAACTATGCCTAACATTCACTTCATTAACCATATTTAACATTTAATGTGCATAATACATTAAATAACATTCACCAGCAAAAGACAGAATAATCGTATGCAAGTAAGATTTTTATTATAAAATTTGTTTTCACATCCACCGGGAGGAAAACCTTCAACCGACGTTATACAAGTTTTCACCGTTAAGTTGTCGTGTAGCTCGGCCTTTAGCCGTTGCATTGTTCATCTTTTCCCGAACGCGTTTGTTTACACCTTTGAACGCTACCTTCATTTTGGCTTGCACGACTTGCTGTGCAGCCTCACCCATCGCATCACTTCATTGTGTCAAACTCACATTCGACGGGCGCTTGTTCCATGAGTTGCCCTGACCACACCTCCAAACGATCCTTCAAACATCGAGTGCCCATGCATTGTCGCGACTCACAAGATAGTTCAACCGGCGGGTGCCCACGCCCTACCGCGACTTCGCATGACTCCTTGCAACCGCAACCTCACCTAGTGGGTGCACACACCCGTGTTGCCCTACCTATAGCTCATCTGCACGATATAATGTTTAGTCCTGCCCGTCGTGTGGGCTCATCCACCAACCAACTCTTTACCACCGCAGAGCTAAAGTATGCGGAGCTTGCACTTCTTGCTTGCATTCTCCAACTGTCTGCCAAGTCCTTATATGTTTTGTCTGAGTGTGGGGGTGTTTGGCTGACCCACCAAAACCATAAAACTCACGTTGGTTCACCTAATTGTTATGTCGGCTCGTGGGTGGGGCACGCCCTCGCAGGACTGCTCAACCACTATAAGTTCTCACCCATTTCATACTTAGCCACATTTGTTGTGTTCTACTAAGGGCATTTTCCACCGCATTGAGTCTACCTGGCCTGTACTCAATAGTCATGTCGAACTCTACCAAGAAGTCCTGCCAATGAGCTTGCTTTGCTGACAACTTTGGTTGTGATGCAAAATAACTTGCTGCAACGTTGTCAGTCTTGACAACAAAAGGCTTCCCAATCAAGTAATGCCTCCATACCTATAAACAATGGATGATCGCAGTCATCTCCTTCTCATGGACCAGATACCTTCGTTCTTTATTTGGAAACTTTCGACTCTCGTACACCGCCGGATGCCCAACCTGCATAAGAACCATTCTTATGGAAAAATCTGAAGCATCTGTGTGTACCTCAAACAGTCACTTGAAGTTTGGTAACCTCAGTATTGGTACTAAAACCATCCTCTTCTTCAAATCATCAAATGCCTCTTGAGATTTTTCCGTCCAACTCCATCTCTTGTCTTTCTTTAGTAGGTCTGTCAGTGATGATGTTACCTTGGAGTACCCCTCTACAAACTTTCGTTGGTAGTTGGTCATGCCCCAAAACACCCTCATACCATGGACATTCTTTGGTTCAACCCAATCCTCAATCGCCTTCACCCTGTTTGGCTCCATCTATATGTACCCTTGACCCACAATGTGTCCAAGGAATGGAATCTCGGTCTGAGCGAACACACACTTAGAATTCTTCAAGTACATCTGACTCTTTTCAGCGCCTCGAACACCAATGCTAAGTGCTTCTTATGATCCTCCATGTCATCTCTGTACACCACAATATCATCCAAGTACAGAACTACGAACGAATCCAAGTATGGACATAGTACATCATTCATCAAAGTGAGAAACGTAACAGGAGAATTGCACAACCTGAATGGCATAACAAGGAATTCAAAGATTCCATACCTTATTACTATCTCGGTCTTCCTCTCATCCCCTTCTGCTATCCACACTTGATAATACCCATGCCTCAAATCCAGCTTGTAAAACACTTGGGCTTTCGCAAGGTTATCGAAGCAATCTACAGCTAATGGCAAAGGATACCTATTCTTTATTGTATGCTTGGTTAGAGCACGATAATCACAACACATCTGTAGCTCATTCGTATCTTTCTTCCACTGGAACAATACTGGAGCTCCATAGGGGGACCTTGAAGGTCGAATGAAACTTGCATCAGTTAACTCCTTTAATTGTCATTTCAAATCCTCCAACTCAGGTCCTGACAATCGATAATGAGCTTTAGCCAGAGGTTGTTTCCCTGGCTCAAGCTCAATGCTATGGTCCACTGCAGGCCTTGGTGGAAGCTTCTTTGGTAGCTCATCGGGCATCAAATCTGTATACTTAGCGATCACCTTAGAAATATCAGCTGGAACAGGTGTCCCCACTCCATCATTGCCTTTGACTTCTCTAATTACAGCTGCATATGTCTCCACGTCTGACTCCCACATAGTCTTCTCCAAACTTAGTTCAGAAACATGTTGCACCTTGACTTCCTTCCTTTGCTTATAAGTAGGTAAAGTCCATGTTTGTGACCCTCCAATCAGCATAACCTCATTGCAGAAGGGAACAATAATTGCTTTATTTACCTTCAAGAAATCTTGCCCCAATACCATGTCAAAATTGTTCATCTCCATCACCGTGAAGTCCAACCGACCTTGCGAGTCTTTAATCTGTACAGGCACCTCGCGTGCCAAATCCGTCACTTTAGCTCTTGAATTCACTGCCTTGACTGCCACTTTTGATGGAAAATCTTTAGTCCAACTTCTCTTGCTAATCGTGTCGTCATGAAGTTATGTGTGGACCCCGTGTCCACCAGTGCTTGGATGGTCTTTCCATGACCCACCAAGTCTACGAAACCGAAACTATGATTCCATGATTTCTCCATAACTTTAGACTACATACATTTCTGGTCTCTTCAATCTTCTCTAATACCACTTGTCATGCCCCCAATTCTTTTTTCATAAATTGGCTATCATGCAGCATTGGCCAAACACTTACTTTTTCATTCGTTAGCATGTTTCCCAAACTACACCTAACATTTACTGGATTAACCATATTTAACATGTAATGTGCGAAATACATTAAATAAAATTCACCAGCAAAAGACACAATAATCATATGCAAGTAAGATTTTTATTATAAAATCTGTTTTTACATCCACTGGGAGGAAAACCTTCAATCAGCGTTATATATGTTTTCACCGTTCAGTTGTCATGTAGCTCGACCTCTGGCCTTTGCATCATTTAGCTTTGCCCGAACACCTTCATTTACACCTTTGAACGTTGCCTTCGTTCAGGCCTACACAACTCGCCGTGCAGCCTCACCTCTCGCAACACTTCACCGTGTCAAACTCCCATTCAACAGGCGCTCATTCCATGAGTCACCTTGACCACACCTCTGAACGATTCTTCAAATGTTAGGTGCCCACGCCCTGGTGCGACCCCACATGACAGTTCAACCAGCAAGTGCCCACGCCCTACCATGACTTCACACGACTCCTTACAACCATGACCTTGCCCGATAGGCACACACACTTGCGTTGCCCTACCCACGGCTCATTTGCACAATATAGCATTTAGTCCTGCCCGTCGTGCGGGCTCATCCACTGACCATTTCTTTACCATCGCAGAGCTAAGTATGTGGAGCTTGCACTTCTTTCTTGCATTCTCCAACTATTCACTAAGTGTTTATATTTTTTGTCCGAGTGTGGGGGTGTTTGGCTGACCCACCAAAACCATACAACTCGCATCAGTTTGCCCGATTGTCACGTCAGTGCGTGGGTGGGGTGCGCCCTTGCGGGACCACTCACGCACTATAAGTTCGCAACTGTTTCATACTTAGCCGCATTTTATGTGCGCTCGCCAACTCGTCGTCCACATCGTCACTCTGCCAACTCGCCGAGTCACCCTTAGCTCATTGCCCATGCCCGTGTCTCGTCCTCACTCACTCGTTTCAACGTTTAGGCACACCCGGTGGGCATGCCCGTGCCGCCCGATTGTCGCAATAACCTACGGATGTTACAGATCCCATCTTACCGTCACTACATAGATAGATCTTTATGGAATATATTTGTAAATTAGTGGGTTGTCAACCATGTCAAGGTCATGAAACGGGATGACTGTAGGACGAATATGGAGAAATTGGTGGGGTTAATGAAGTCAGATGTGTGTGTAGTGCTTACACCTCATGCTTTTAACAAGGAAATAATTTTGAGTGCAGGAACTTACGTAGTTTATTTATTGCAGGTTTTGGAGGTTTTTTTAGTCATTTAATTTATCTAGAATTATGGGAGATTGGTTGGAATTACATGTTTGAGTTGCGAACTTTCTTAATAGAATTTAGTTAGGATTATGGGAGATTTGTTTGAATCACAAGCATGAGTTATGAACGCTCCACAATCCAAGTGCCTTAGGGGATTTTTAAGATGTTGAATCCATATATGTAATCAAAATCTTAGTTTAAACAACAAAAATCAACGTTTGAAATAAAAAAATTGTTGGATTTCCACCAAAATCTCAAAAATAGACAAAAACTTTTTTTTATGTCAATAAGTATGTTTATGCTTATTTTAGGAGAGGACTTCTAGAACTTTAAGTTAATAATTAATAGGTGAGCGATAGATACTTAAATCAATATCTATGGAATATTTTTAAGAATAAGGAGTATATAACTTTAAAATTTATTTTTAAAATAATTATTTTTTTTTTTGTATTTTAATTTAATTAAATAAGGTCTCTGGAGTGATATCGTTAAGTTCCACAATCATCTATTGTTTTTTATTCCTTTCCCAAATTATGGTTCTATATTTTATTATATTTAGTTTAGTAACCAGGGATATCATAGCAGAATCTTCCCTAAAATTCAACAATTCTGACCAAAGTATATGAACCAAGTCATTATATCCTAGATCGAGTAGCCATGCTTTGTGAATTTAAAAGGGACCCCCCTACGAACATTCTCAATTCTCTAGCTTAGGGTAATAGGAGTATGATCATAGATGTATGTCCTATATATAGGTGCCATCTCATAACCAAGCCTTTCAATCAAATCTTCATAAACCAGAAATCTATCTAGCCACTTCCCAACATGGTCCTTACCAACTCCCCTATTGTTCCATGTTGGAGTGAGAGGGCAGGGGAAAGTTTCTACCAAGTGGAAACTGACAAAGAGATTATAGATTCTATCAACGAGAGGATCTATTCTACAATGCAACCCCCATGATTCATACGCCATGAGTGTGGCGTTTAGATCTCTAGCCAGAATGAGCCCATTAATCTTCAGAATATTGTAGAGGTTAATTCTCTCCTAGAATGTCGAACATTCTTGACATGGTACATACATGTTAATAATATGTATGTAGCTAGAAATACCCCTTATATGTTCAAATAGTAATATTCCTACAAAAAAATTGAATGCATGGAAGTGTTCACGACCATGATCCCATAGAGTGATGAGGCCTCGAGAAGTACCAATTGATCTAACAACAACAAATGCCACAAAGGGAATATTTGTCTAAATTATGCAATGGTTGGAGGAGAGTCTACAATTGATTCTTGAATAAGAACAATAGAAGGACAAGTATCCTGAATAATGTGCTTGATACCCAGCTATTTGGAGTGATTCGCCAAACCCCTAATGTTTATGGAAAGGATGTTCATCATGGAGTCATAGAGTTGGGAAGTGACGCTCTAAGTACCTGAGAACTAGAGGAAGAGATAATAGAAACATCCCAAAGGTCAATAGAGTCATAAAAGAGGTCGAACTGTGGCCCAAGACGTCCTCGGAAGTGTCTACTACCCTTTTTATGAATTTTATGAACAATGATGTTAATGGCTGAATGTGGGCGGATATGACCGAAGGATCTAGGAGCATCAGCCTTATGAATGGTCAGGGCATTAAGGTCCATCTTAGGATTGAGGAGGAGGAAGTCAACATCGCTCCCAATCGAGTTGTGATGGAAAGAGAAGGACGAGTCCTTAGGATAGTGATTAGACGAAGAGATGGTAGGTTTGAGTGGAGGCATAGTAGGAGAAATCGTGAGGGAATCATTACGAGAATAGGGGATGACATCCTTAGGAGAGAAAGTCGATGGATAATTAGGGCGGATAAGTGAACGAGTCTGGGCCTCCATAAGATGGGGAAACCATATGGGGGATGATAAATCAACAACAAAAAAAATTTGGGGCGAGTTATCAAGAACTGAAGCATCGTCCAAATTCACCTTTGAAGGCGAGGTTGTAGAGGCATTCAAGGAGGAAGATGCGATATAAATATTCGAGGGGATGAAACAAGAGGAAGTATTACCTTTGCAAGGGCATGAATGGCCAACTTGTGGACACTTATGGGAAGCTTCCTGTTGAGGAGCAAGTCCGGCCGAATAATGCATTCCAACCCTCCTCCTGAATGGGAATTGCTTCTTCAAATGACCAATCTGATGACATAGAAGGCATCGAAAGGGGATGCCCCAATAGTTTGGCTCCCACTGAATTCTTAGAGGTCCCCACGTTAGGTCGAGATGCTCTAGAAGATCACTTGAGAAGTGTATATCTACCAGAATCTTGGCCACCCACTTGTCATGCGCCCCAACCAACTTGGTATCAATGTATATGAAACGACCGATTGTATTTCCAATTTTTGTCAATGCCTTCTTAGTCCAAAATTCGAGGGGAAGCCCAGGCAATTTAATCCAAACAATTTCATTCTTGGGTGTGTCCAATAAATGGGTGAACCCAATATACCATTTATAGAGTTGCAGAAAGATTCTCCCTCACACCCAAGGGCTCTTCAATATTTTTTCTGTGTCCTCCATGTGTAGGAAGTGAATGTTGAACCTGTTGGGTGTGGAGCATGATTATTTAGAGGTCTTTGTTTTAGCTAGATGTATATCGCAGGAAGTTTCTACACCCCTCCACACGGGAGGGGGGGGGTTTGGGGGGGACTTGTCCCCCCTATGAGGGTTCGTGGGGGCCAATACCCCCCCGCTGGGGGCTTTAGAGGCTAGCGGTCCCCCGGCCGGCGATTCGGGAGCAGCGCCCCCGAAGCTAAAAACATATGTAAAATTTCCTTGTAAAAGTATAGTAATTTCTAGTCAATCTGGGCCGTTCATTACGTAGATGATCTGATGGTATAACTTATGTTTAGTTTAGGGTTTTTTTCCCTAGAAGGAAACCCCTCTCTTTGTATGAGGGTATTGTATTGAGGTTGTGTTATAGATGTGTATTCTCCGAGCAAGAAATAGAGAGGTGAGACTATGAGAGAAAAAGAAGGATATTATAGTGGCTCTGCTGTAGGTTTTGTCTCTTCATTTTGCTAGATAATAGAAAGGAAGGATTGCCTGTTCGGGGTGGACGTAGCCCAAACTGGGTGAACCACGTATATCTATGCCTCTCTAGTTTTATGTGTTTTTTGTTTTTTTTTCATATTATATGTATTGCACTTCTCTGTAATATATAATTTTCTAGCAACTGGTTTCAGAGCCGAAGGTCTATTTGGCTGATAAACTCGTAGGAAAGAAGGGTTCCTTGTTTGAGTGGGAGAAATGGCGGAAGATGGTAAGTTTAGGGTCGAGAAATTTAATGGCAAAAACTTCTCACTGTGGAAGATGCAAATGGAAGATTATCTGTATCAGAAACATTTGTACCTACCATTGGGTGGAAAAACAAATATGTCGACGGGTATGATAGTTGAAGAATGAAACTTTCTCAATAGAAAGGAACTCGAAATAGTACGGTTCTGCCTCACAGGGTTGGTCGCCTTCAACATTTCGAAGGAAACAACGACAGAGGGTTTGATTAAGCCATTGGCGAAACTATATGAAAAACCCTCGGCCTCAAACAAGGTATTTCTTATGAAACTGTTTTTAATATGAAGATGTCAGAAGATGGATCTGTTGTAGACCATTTAAATGATTTTAATACTATTACAAGTCAGTTAAGTTCTGTAGGGGTAAACTTTGATGATGAATTTAGAGCCCTATTATTCTTGTGCTCATCGCGAGAAAGTTGGAACGGTTTAGTAATGGCCATTAGTAACCCTGTTTCTGGATCTAGTACTTTAAAGTTTGATGATGTTTTCGTTTCTATCCTTAGCAAGGAAATGCGATGGAAAAGCTCTAGTGAGACATCGAGTAATGTTTTGAGTGTAGAGTCTAGGGGAAGAAAAATGGAAAGAGGAAAGAGCTGAGGATATCATAGTAAATCAAGGAAAGGTAGATCCAAGTCTAGATCAAGGATACTATGCTAGAAATATGGAAAGAAAGGATGCCTAAAGAAAGATTATAGATCTTAGAAGGGAAAAGGAGATGCACAACAAGAAAACAATCATGAAGAAAATGTGACAGGTGAGGTGTTACAATATGCTTTGATTCTTTCTTTCAAAAATATTACTGATTCCTGGGTGGTAGATTCAGGGGCCTCATTCCATGCCGTACCTGATAAGAAATACTTTCATGACTATGTTCAAGGAGATTTTGGACAAGTCTGTTTCGGTGATGATAATCCCTGTAAAATTGTTGGAATTGGTAAGGTTCTTGTAAAACAGCAGAATGGAAACCAATGGCTACTAAAGGAGGTAAGGCATGTTCTAGATCTGAAGAAAAATCTGATTTCAACAGGGTAGTTAGGCTGTGAAGGTTGTGTGACAACTTTCACAGATAAAGCTTGGAAGGTCACCAAAGGAGCCCTGATAATAGTGAAAGGTGAAAATGTTGGTAAATTGTATTTATGCAATGGTATTTCAAACTTTGTTAATACTTTAACTTACAAAGGAGTAGATGCATCATTATGGCATCATAGGCTCAGACACATGAGTGAGAAGGGGATGAAGATCCTTCACTCAAGGAATTTGTTCTTGGGTTTGAAGAATGTTGATTTGGACTTCTGTGAGAATTGTATTTATGGAAAATAGAAGAGAGTTAGATTTCTTAGAGTTGGGGAAGAAAAGAAGAGCAAAAAAATAGAGCTTGTGCATATAGATGTATGGGGACCTGCTCAGGTATCATCTCTTGGTGGATATCGTTATTATGTTACTTTTATTGATGATGCAACTAGAAAAACTTGGATTTATTGTATTTAGAATAAATCTAATGTATTTGATACTTTCAAGAAATGGAAAGCTTTGGTTAAGATTGAGACAGGAAAGAAATTGAAGTGTCTTAGACCAGACAATGGAGGTGAATATTGCAGCAAAGAGTTTGATAGGTACTATTCAGAGCATGTAATTCATAGAGAGAAGAGAGTTCCAAGAACACCACAAAAAATGGTGTGTCAAAAAGGATGAATAGAACAATCATGGAGCGTGTGAGGTGCATGAGATTGCATGCAGGATTGCCTTTACAATTTTGGGCAGATGCTGTAGATACTGCTGTTCATCTAATAAACAGAGGGCCTTCAGGTTCCTTGGATGGTGGTGTTCCAGAGGAAGCATGGACAGGTAAAAAGGTAAACTAATCTTTTTTAAAGCCTTTTGGTTGTGAGGCCTTTGTCCACATTAATAAAGAAAATAGAACGAAGATTGAGGCAAAATCAAAGAAATGTACCTTTATTGGATATGGTGTTAATGATTTTGGTTATCGCTTATATGATTATGAAAATCACAAAATCATTAGGAGAAGAGATGTAATATTCAATGAAAAGGTCTTGTATAAGAATCAGTTGTAGGAAAAGAAACAGGGAAAAAAAACAAGGAATACACAGTTCTTGATGAGATCACTGAAAACGTAAAGGTGCTTGAAAATAATAATAATCAACAACCACAACAACAACAGCCAACACAACAACAACAGGCACGCCAAACACCTAAAAGTGGTGTTAGAAGATATACCAGGATAAGTATACCCCCTGAACAATACTCGCCTTCATTATATTATTTATTGTTGACTGATTCTAGTGAACCTGAATGTTATGAGGAAGAAATGCAAGTTGAAAGCAGGAAGAAGTGGGAGCTAGCCATGGAAGAAGAGATGGACTCCTTAATGCATAAACAAACTTGGGACTTAGGTTGCCTGCAAGTATAACTACATTGCAGAATAAATGAGTTTACAGGCTGAAGGAAGAAGATGGAGGAAAATAGAGGTACAAAGCTAGAATTGTGGTGAAGGGGTTTGCACAGAAGAAAGGTATTGATTTTGATGAAATATTTTCTCCTATTGTTAAAATGACTTCAATCAGAACTATTTTAGGTCTAGTAGCAGTTGAAGATTTGCATCTTGAGTAATTAGATATAAAGACAACCTTTCTCCATGGGGATTTGGAGGAAGAGATATATATGCAGCAACCACAAGGATATGAAGTGAAAGGGAAGGAGAAACTATTGTGCAGGTTGAAGAAGAGCTTGTATGGTTTAAAAAAGGCTCCAAGGAAGTGGTACCTAAAATTTGACAAGTTTATGTCTGAACAAGGTTATACTAGATGTAACTTTGATCATTGTGTTTATCTGAAAAAGAAAAATGATGGTAGGTATATTATATTGTTATTGTAAGTAGATGACATGCTTGTTGCAGGGTCTAACATGCAGGAAATAAATGTGCTCAAAAGAAAATTGGCAAATTCATTTGCCATGAAGTATTTGGGAGCTGCAAAACAAATCCTTGGTATGAGAATAACTAGAGATAGGAAAAATCACAAATTAACATTGTCTCAGAATGAGTACATACAAAAGGTGTTGAAAAGATTTAATATGCACAATGCAAAACCAGTTCGTACACCTTTTTCTAGCGATTTCAAACTTAGTAAGGAAATGTGCCCAAAGACCCAAGAAGACATGGATTATATGTCTAAAGTTCCATATGCATCAGCAGTTGGAAGCTCAATGTATGTGATGGTCTACACAAGGCCTGATATAGCACATGCAGTGGAAGTTGTAAGCAGGTACATGAAAAATTCAGGAAAGGAACATTGGATGGTAATGAAATGGATTCTCAGATATTTGAAAGGTACCACAAATCAAGCATTATGCTTTGGTGGTTCAAACATTTCTCTACAGGGATATGTTGATGCAGATGTGGCAGGTGACAAAGATAACATGAGGAGCACTATAGAATATATATTTACTATAGGTGGAACAACTGTTAGTTGGATTTCAAAAATCCAAAGTGTTGTTGCACTTTCAACAACAGAAGCAGAGTATGTTGCTGCTACAGAGGCTAGTAAAGAAATGATTTGGTTACAAAGGTTTATGGGTGAATTGGGTAAGAAGCATGATATGGGCACGTTATACAGTGATAGCCAAAGTGCCATTCATCTTGCAAAGAACTCAGCATTTCATTCTAGGAATAAACACATATAGCTCAAGTACCATTTCATATGATCAATGTTGGAAGATGGAGAGCTGAAGTTGGAAAAGATACACACAAGCCAGAATCCTGCAGATATGCTAACCAAAGTTGTAACTAGGTAGAAATTGAGAATATGCTCAATTTCAATTGGTCTTCAAGGATGACGATGAAGATGAGAAATAGCCAGGTCCAAAGAGGAGTCATTATCCAACAAATGAAGTAGCGGTGGAGTTGCTACAATCATTCTCCAAGTGGGAGATTGTTGGGTGTGAAGCATGATTATTTAGAGGTCTTTGTTTTAGTTGGATTTATATCCCAGGAAGTTTGTACACCTCTCCACGTGGGGGGGACTTGTCCCCCCTGTGGGGGTTCGGGGGTGCCGATCCGCCCCTGGCTGGCGGGTCCGCGGGCCAGCGGTCCCCGAGTGGGGGTTTTGGGGGCAACGCCCCAAAAGCTAAAAATAGATGTAAAATTGCCTTGTAAAAGTATAGTAATTTCTAGTCAATCTAGCTTGTTCATTAGGCAGATGATATGACAGTAGAACTTATGTTTAGTTTAGGGTTTTTTTCCCTAGAAGGCAACCCCTCTCTTTGTATGAGGGTATTGTATTGAGGTTGTGTTATAGATGTGTATTCTCCGAGCGAGAAACAAAGAGGTGAAACTGTGAGAGAAAATAGCCGACATTACAGTGGATCTGATGTAGGTTGTGTCTCTTCATTTTGTTGGATCATAGAAAGGAAGGACTAGATGTTCGGGATGGATGTAGCCCAAACTGGGTGAACCACATATATCTATGTCTCTTTGGTTTTATGTGTTTGTTGTTTTTCCACATATTATATGTCTTTCATTTCTTTGTAATATATAATTTTCTAACAGAACCATGCATTTATGAGAATTTTGATTTCCGAGGTGTATCCAAGTAGAGGCACCCAAACCTATTTTTCCCAAATCTTCATATCATGTTTAGAAAGGTCTGCGAATATCCACCTTCCTAAGAGGGCTCTTTTTTCCGAGCTAGATACTCTATCCCAGAGTATGTCATGACCAAAACTAAGAAGTTTAGTCTCAGGGTTTGAATGGATGGTTTTGCGATCATGCCTTCGACCCTTTCTATGTCTGGAAGCTGCACAATGGGAGATAGTGGAATTTCATAAGCCGAAACCCACGTGTCACGAACGTGAGGCAAGCTTTCATGCATAGATCCCTCAATCACCAGTTCCGATTCCTTAGTGGTTATAAATCTTACCCGCTTAGAAACAATCGTGGCTTGTATGAATGCCTCATGGGCGTCCACGCCAAAATCAAGTGGTCCCCGACTGGTGTCCATGTATATATGGAGTGGGTGGTGTATAATGAATGACAACAACCATCCAATGTTCACCCCATAGTTATGAATATAACCTATGTAGATTTCACAAAATATACCTATCGCCACCCCAGGAAGATGTGAGATAAAAGAATTTTAATGCAAAATCTTGGAAAACATGCATGATCAATGGATATGAGGAGGACACCTCTTGCATCCTAACCTTTGCAGCAGATGACACTAGAGAAAAGTAAGATGAGAATAATGTCCCCAGAGGAATGAAAGTGTGGTACTTTAAAAAAAAGTGCAGATCGTGCTTTGCAATGAAGTCCAACATTCCCCAAAGTCCCGATCCAAGATCCGACATTAAAATGATACCTGGTGACAAATGCCCACAGATACTGAGAGAAAATCCAAATATAGTAAAAAATATGCAATGAATCCCAAAGAGGTGTCCAAAAATTTCAAAACAAACCAGAAATAGTTCGTCACCTTTGAGATCCAAGTTCAAACCGACATGAGCTAGTTGTCACAGGAGAGCATAATCCATATATCATTAAGGATTTAGAGATGAATCAAGAACAACTATAAAGATGAGTATGATTCAATGGATAACCCAATCCCCCACAGAAGAAATACTATAGATAGTATTAGGAAAGGCTACAGATGCGGCACCAACATAAGCTATAGTTCCACCAACAACAAAGGAAAGGCTACCCCATACTTCCACCCCCACAGCACTAGAGAGAGTTAAAAACGTATCGTTGGGTGGACATGCAACCAACCTAATAGATAGAGATAAAGAGTTGGCACTGTCTGTAGTAGTCCTGGTCGTGAA
The DNA here is from genome assembly GCA_000404065.3 of Pinus taeda. NCBI lineage: Eukaryota > Viridiplantae > Streptophyta > Pinopsida > Pinales > Pinaceae > Pinus > Pinus taeda. The sequence continues at coordinate 51,293 of APFE031010189.1, read as the reverse complement.
GTGAACATAAATGAGAAGCTGAAAGAGTGGTAGCATTCCTAGAGGAAGATAGGGTGGTAGCATTCTCAGAAGATAAAAGGGTGGTAGTGCTGTCAGCAAAAGAGTGAGGCAAATGTTGAGAACATGGAAAAATACACATCATCGCAGAATAGTAATTATGTGAAGGAAGTAACAAAAGTATGATGATAAGCATAATGGCTAAAGAAGTAGTACCATAATTTGTATGAATGGAAAGTATGAATCATCCTCATTCGAAGAGAAAATATCCATAGGAAACAAAGAATCAATCTTGTATATTAGTACAAAAACTACCAAAAGAGAAATACATCTAGAGTGCATCAAAAGCCAAATAATGGAGTCGCCTTTGAAGCAAAATACAAAACCTCTGATTGTTGCTTTCTTGTTCTCTCGAGTTCCATGCAAATTTTCACTTCTTCTATGCACTTGTAGAGCATTGTGAACATTTCGCTCCCGTGTTGATAATCCCAGTCTATAGACTTATCAATGAGGTCGGGTTGTATATGTCCACCTTTATATTTAAACAGGTATATTATTTAGTAATGGACATATAGAACCCAACCGCATTAATGTGCCTATGGCCTGTTAAATATTGGTTTTCGAAAATTGGTGAGGCTATATGAGGCGGTTGCACATGTAGTGATTACACCTCATGCTTTGAATAAGAAGGCAAGGATTTTTTTAGTATATCTATTAGAAGTTTTTGGAGGTTTTTCCATTATATTTTTCAGTGTAAATTGGAATCCCACATGATTCCTTGGAATTAAAAGTTTGAGTTGTGAACTATCCATAGTCCAACTGTTTTGAAGGTTTTTCAAGATGTTGAATGTGCTGAATCCATATATCAAGTCAAAAACCTAGTTTAAACGAGAAAAATCAATATTTGACTAGAAATTTCTTTTCTTTCCAAAAACTCCAAAACTTTTAGTAGATAGTCAATGCCTTTTCATAGAATATAAAGTTAGAATTTTTTTTAAAAATAATTATTTACTTTTTGTTTTGTAATTTAATTAAATATAGTTTACACCTAGTTAACCTAAGTCATAGTGGGTTTGTTTATGGAATATTAAAGAACATCCTAATCTCATATTAAAGAATATCGTAATCTCACGAGATATTGAAAAAAATCTCCTAAAATCATTTTCTTGAATCCCCTCCCAATGCATCTTTCTAATAAAAGTAGCATTGCCTAATACCTACAATATATTGACTCCATTTTTATAATTAAAAAAAACTCCTTCTATGAATGAACACAATAAGATATTGGTCAACAAAGTGAATTCCCCATTGTTTGACCATGGTTGGCTATGGTCGACATATAATACCTATGGCTACACACGATAGACCAAGGTTTTAATTATTTACTTGGATATGATTGTGGTTCATCATGGCTGACCATAATGCCCATGTTGACCATGGTTGGGCCTCTCAAAAATGTTGACCAAGATTAACAATTGTCAACCATGTGGACCATGTGGACCATTATTGGCCATGGCTTGGACAAATTTGATCTTGGTTGAACATGGTTCACCATCTTGAACATATTTACCATGGTTGACCTTATTGTTTACAATTGATTATGCTTGACCATATATGACCATGGATGATTGTTATTGAACTCAATTAACCAAGGAAGATAATGGTTGACATAGTTAAACATGATTCTAAATGGTTATCAATGGTTTTTTTGTCACATCACAACATCATTTTTTTGTCTAATCGCAATAATGTTTGATATTCATCACATTCTGCCACCGTATGATGCATGCCACATTTCAATGACATTTATTTTTTGAATCACATTTTAATGTTGTTTACTGTTCATCATATGAACATTCTAATGATGTTTATTGGTCATCAAATTGTGACATCATATGTTGTTTGGCACATTCCAATGTCATTTCTTGTTCATTATATTCCGACAACATTTTTATTTCATCACATTGCAATGACATTTATTGTTTGTGATGCTTTTATGATGTTTTTTTTGTTAAAATGTGGCATTATTTACTTTTCTTCACATTTCAACATCATTTATTATTTTTCACTTTGTGATCATGTTTGTTGTTTGTCGCATTACAGTATTTTTTATTGTTAATCATATAACAATATTGTTTATTGTTAATCATTTTGCAATGACATTTATTGTACAATGGTATTTATTGTTTGTGGCATTGCCATGACATTTTTTGTTTGTCATGCAATATTGTTTAGGGTTAAAACCATTTCATTCTTTTCTTCTTTTCTTTAATATAAGATACATTATTGAGTGATGCAGGTTTGTATATACTGTTCATATTTTCAGAGCACCGTGCTTGTAGATTTGGTCTTACTTCATTTTATGTTTTAATCTAAGAGTGAAAAACTGCTTACCATGATTTGAATTCAATATGGTATCAGATTCATGCTCCTGAAATCTCCAAGGTTATGTTTAAGCCATTGTCTCAATCTGGAGTGAGTGAGATAAGGTTTAAGTCATTGCATTGTTTTTCTTCTTTCTATTAGCATAAGACAATGTGACTAAGTGGATGCATATTTGTACTTATTGTTCATATTATCATATTGATGTGTTTGAAAATCTAGCATTCCTTCATTTTTTTCTTTAATTTAGGAGTGCAAAGTTGCTTACCATATTTTGAAATTTAACGTGGTATTAGAGTTGTACTTCTAAAATATTCTACCATGTATGTATGGAATGGGTCGCCTCCTATGAGAGAATTTCAATGGTCATAATGCCCTAGCTTTAGTTATTAAAGTTGATCGCTACCCAAGATAGGAACTTGGACTTTTTAGAGGCTATTGGTGAGATGCTAATGAGATACTAGTGCTTGGAGTGTTGTTAGTTCTTGAGAGGTGATTTGCACATGTGATAGGTTTATGATCTAATTTCATTTCTTAACGATTTGTTTGTTTGAAGTGTAACCATGCATCACACTAACAACGTGGTTGTATGTGTTTCCAGTAGAACTCCTGAATGCAATGAATTTGTTTATAAGCAGGATTGCTGGAAAATGCAATATTAATATCCTACTTATTTCTCTTAGTATTAGGGAGTAATAAGTCTTGGAAATATAATCGAATGTTCTCTTTACCAGGTGTTGGCTTGTTGGGGCCTGACCTAGGTTTAGAGTTAATTAGCCAAAAAAATCCCTATACTACTGGCCTTTTCGGCAACAGTCCGCGCAGCGTGGATTGAGGTTTCACCCGAAGTTGTATGGGGGGGTGCTGGAACTAGTTTTCCACACCCTTGAGATGTTTGAGAGGTTGAACTGGTCCAATGGTTAGTCCCTTCATGCAAGTTGCTTCACACACTTCTTAGGCCTTCACGCCCTGATATACCTACCTTTGCACAACCCTAACCAGGGGTTGCAGAGCTTTCACACTATTGGAGCAGCACTCTGCACTATTCCCTTAAGTCACACCTGTGATCTTACTTATCTTCCTACGCTTAGTCAATTATCTTCATGTAAATGGATGTATTACGTTATATTTATTTATACAACACATTCATAAGAGGTCACACAATGAAATAAATAGTACACTTGCAATTTAAACCCAATCATACATTAAAAAAGGAAAAGATACAAAGTAATATGTTAAACTTCTCTTTATTAATTCTTCAACTGTTACAGACTCAACCTTCCTTGCGCACTAAGCTACAGGGGTTTGCGCAGTCAGCTATGGACTACTAGGCTTTTGTGCACTTAGTTGCAGAGCCTTCTCCTACTCTACGATCCAAAGACACACTTTACCCTTCGACTTTGTCTCTTAGACTTATCTTGCTTTCTTCTTCTCTTCACTTAGCTATCCTATTTCTACACTTAGAGCCTCGCTCTATTTATACAATCCCATGGTTCATGGACCATGGGTAGGTCTATCAACTGACATTACATTACAAAAACAAGGGCAGGGAACCCTATGACTCTATTATAACTTCGCACTCTGTGCCCATAATTTGCGGAGCTTTTACAAAAGAATTAGCCAAAACTTGGGCTTTAGGCCCTAAAACATGCCTTGGGGGGGCATTCCATGCCCAACAGGCCCCTAACACAAACATCATGACTCGTCCTCGAGTCACTCTGTTGGCACGGAGTCCCTCCAACTCTGTTCGAACTGTTGCAAGGTCGGCATCGCACTTAGTAGATGCCTTCTGGATCTGTTGGACACATTGTTTCGAGACCGCGATGTCAGAACTGCTTCCTTGAATCTGTGCTTGTGTTCCCTGCATCTGTGCGAGCTTGCCTTCAATTGTTGCTGTGATGGTGAAGGCCTCATCGATCCAAGGCTGAATGCATGCCTTCAGGACTGCTTCTTTGTGACATGCCATGTCCACCTTTTCTTTTAGTGCTTTGGCCTGTTGCATCCGCGCAAGCCTCTAAGTGAGGGCCACCATCCGCACAGTTCCTTTCATGCTATCATACTGCTGCTGGAGTTCTCGTGCCTCTATCTCTAAGCACTGGATGTTGGGGTCCTCCTGCAGATTTGTGAGCACCTCAAATGACTCCTCCAACATTCTAGTGTAGTCTCTCACTGCATTGCTGATCTTATCCAGTGTCATTGTAATAGCACTGGCACACTGTTCTCTTACTTTTGGAGGGGTGGATGACTGTGCCTTTTACCGCATCTCTGTGATCTGAAGGTTTAGCTCCAGCTGAACCTTTGACATTTCCTCCTGTGCCTCGCACACCCCTACTGCTAGTCTATGCATGTGCGCTTCTGCTGGTGTGTCTATTAAGATGGCTAGCTCAGGGATGCTTTGACAAGCTTCGTCCAGTACCTGTACCAGCTGTCGGTTCTACAACACCACTTTGTCGCGCTACACGCTTAAATGTTCCATGTTGATTTTTTGCTCGCTTAGTACCTGTAGCGTGTGACTCTACCTAGCTCGTAGTTCTGCAGTAATACCATCTTGCAGAACCTATAATATCTCCCATGGGAGTATAGCCATATTGACTCTGATACCCTTTAGTGTGCTGATCATAGGTTTGTTGGTCTCACTTGTTGTCACTAGTGCCCCTTTCAGCAACACTATGGTGTTTATCACCTGAGTGTGTAGCATATGCTTTGTTGTAGTTGTCCCTAATGCAAGGCTGGTGGAAAGCGTAGCAGCCTGAGGAGTGGGCACCTGCAACTCCTGCAGCTGCACTCTGAGGCCCGCCAACACAATCTTGTTCTCCTGCATAAAAGTTTCGAGGGCCTTGGAGGTGACAGTGTGCATTGTCTCATCGATGTCATGTAGAACACCCTCGGTAAGGGTGATCAGGTCAATCGATAACTTCGATGCCTTGACCTTCTTGCACGGCCTTGTCTGCTTAGTCGGGTGCTGGCGCATCAACTGTGTTGATTTGGTTTGTGGGTCTGCCCCTCCCTCTTCTTCCTCTACTTCTTGTCCATGCGAAGGCGACTTTTGTCCCTCTCATGCCATCACGGCTGCCTCCTGCGCTACTGCTGCTACTACTGACTTTTTCTATTTAGCTACTATTTGTGCAACATTTTGTGCCTCTTGTGCTTCTGCTTCCACTGCCTCCTTCCTTCTCTTTTCTGCCAACTGCGCCATGTGTAGTTTGGCCTCCTCTTTCTTCCTCTGTGCCACAATCTTTTCCATTTCCGCGATGTTTGGAGCATGCCACTCTGGCGGCCATGTCTCCAGTATATTAAATATTACATCGCTTGTGGCTACAAAGGGTAGCTCGCTCCATTGCTTGGTTAGGTCTTTGTGCACTCTGATGTATATGATGTGAAGGTCTGCTTTAAACTTTGAAAAACTTTGTAGGCTATTGTAAACAATGGCTGATGATAACAGCTTGCAGTTGATCCACATTCTGAGGTTAATTTCCATGAACACCCAAAATATCTTACTGTCATGGATCCTATTTACATCCTTTGTGCCCCAGAGCGAAGCGTACTTTGCGGCCTCCAGCAGATCTCTATCAATTGTGGGGAATTGACTATCCTTCGCCAATTCCCCTACCACAAGCACTATGGATAGCATAAGCCATGCATAGTGGAATGTCTTGCCTTATTCTTGAGCTTTGTGGCAATTCTCCAGGAATTCCTTGTATAGGAACTCGAACCAGTTAAACTAGACCCCCTCCGTGCACTACTCAGGAAGCGCTACCACCAGCGTGGGTACCTCGTCCACGCGACACTTGCGCATAACCTTACCTACGAGTATTTGGGTCGCCACTCTTACTGCTTGGTCATTGATGCTAGATATGGCATAGCCCTGCTTAATCTTTTCCAGTTTATACTTTTTCTTCATAGCCTCTGCGATGGCCAGGTCACTGCTTTTCCCCTTTGAGATATCTGCAGGGTCCTCCCCTTTGCATGGTAGGGGGGGACGTGGTGAATCAAATTTTTTGTGATGGGGATGGGCTCCTCCAGCCACGAACATCCACCGTGCACCAGGCAAAGCAGCTTCCTCATGACAAAAATTGTTATTGGGGCGTGGTGGAAATGCGGCAGCCACAACAGGTTTAGTAGCCCTCCCTTTTCCACTCCACGCAACAACTTTCGCGACTCTAATTAAGTAACCCCCACTTCGGTGTTTTACTTAGGCTTCATGAGTTGTGCGATGTCCAGGTGAGGAAACTTCTCATGGTCAACGAGGTCCCAATCTTCAGATTTTAAGCTAGGCTCCTGTCCCAGGTGCGTGCCCTAAAAAATGATGTTATCTAGGAGAAGTGAGGTCTGGAGAGAGCTCTTGCTCTCATCAAGATCCTTGGGAACTTTAGCCTTCCCTTTTCGTGGGTGGATATAGGCGGGAAACTTTGTTGGAGGGTGTGTAGGATAATTTCCTCCTCCATGCCTTCGTCCTCGTCTTCTTCGATGATCAGGTCCTCCAGATATTCCTTCTCCTCATCAATTTCTATGTTAACGACTTTCCCCTTCTCTTCCATCGTTAGCCTAGGGCGCAATGGTTTCGCAGTGACAGACATATGGGAACCATTTCCTGTTTGTCTTTCTTTGTTCTTGGCGTGCACGGTGATTTCTGGGTTTCTGCCACAATCCCGGTTCCTTCAGTGGCATCCCCCACAGTTAGGGCCTGCTTGGCCTCTTCGATGGTCATCTCTGTGATATCCATAACTTCCTTAGATGTTGCCATTATGCTTGACCAGAAATCCATTGCTCACATATTCAGGTGCTCAATGAATTCTCAACACAGGTCAAACAGGGCTCTGCTCAAGCTACGTAGGGTATACAATTGCTCAATTCGTAAATGGCCAAGTGTTGTTTGTTGGGAAACCCTTTGTAATTTATAGTGGCTTTTGAATTTGAATTCGACTGTTCCCCCCAAATCTGGTTCATTAATGCTCCCTTGGCGGTAGATTTTCCCAAATCTTGCCCCTAAATTATGTCTTAAATGCCTACCGCCCACTCCATTTGTCCTCAAGTTGAGCATCCCATCATGAATAGTGACTCCAATGGTCACTTTTGGGCCAACTCGCGTGGTAGTGTAGCCCCCCTTGCATGGTTGTGAACCTTGTGACTCTTTGCTTCTACGCGCAGCTCTAGAGAAGAGTAGTTTATAGTCCCGCACCTCCTTTCAACTGCCTGGAGCACTAAGACTGTACTTCCCTCAGCCAGTTAGGTGGCCATGCCACCTATATAGGGTGTCATCCGGTCATCCATCACTTTTCTTGGAAAAAGTCTACTTTTTATTGTTACTGGCGGCATCACGCACTTAATCATCTACAGCGTGCCACCCTGGTTAATTCACTTAGTATTGTGCGGTCCAAGTCAAGGCATCAGACTAATCAATTCGTGGCGATAGTCCTCAAACATGTAGGCATGATCAGGCACACCTTGCTTTATCACCCTGGTCTTCTTATCAAGAAAATATTCCTTTATCTCATTCTCTAGCTTCTTGACTTCGGCTTCTACAAGAGCACTTTTCTTCCTTAATCATACCGTTTCTTTCTCAAGTTCTTGGAGCCTAAAATTTCCCTATTGGATTTTTTCTTCCAAGGTTCCGTGAAATGTCGTATCTACTGGTGTTGTCATGCACGGACTAGGAATTTCATGCTTTATGGGGTTTACAGTGGTTACTTCATACTCCAACTTGAGCGATGCCAGCGTGTTTATGTTCTTGCATGTGGTCCTATAAGCCCATAGAACTACTGGTACGTGCAGGTCCCAGTTAGTTCGCTTCACATTGTGGCCTGTGCTTAGTGCTTCGCATATTCTGTTAAAGGCTTCTGCGAGGATAAATTTCTGGGCACTTGGTCTTTCCATACTCCATGCTTCCAACTGGAAGGGTTATGTGTGCCATTTCCTTGCCCACACATGCTTACTAACCGTATTTGCTAACGTGAAGACTATGTGCTTTTGCGCAGGTTTCACACGATATGCCTACATCCATTTGGATAGGTGGGTGTGCGAACCATTTCGTCCAGTAATATTGTCCTTCAAGCACATCAGAGGCTTCCCAAATTGCATGTGCATCCTCCTTCTGCATTTGTGCCAATCCTCAAAACGTCTTTGGTGCGTACCCCACCACCTTGTGGGCATAGTGCACAGTACCCATTTCAAAGCTTTGAAACGTTACTGTTCCGGCACTTCTCTTTCAAATCTATTCGGGAAGTCATCTACTTCACTTAACCCATCATACATAGGGAGATCCCTCAACTCTGTCGATACACAATGCAAAAATCTCGTCAGCATGTTACAGTTCAGGGTGGTTACCTCGTGTAATCGGTTTTGCCATTGTTCTATTTCCTCATCTGAATCTGATGTGCATGAGCTTTCGCGCTCCCATGAGATTCGTCCATCTGTGGTCAAATTCACCTAGTCTTTCACTTGCGTGGTTGTCTTGTAGATGCAATCCAAGTCATCGTTGTTGTTGTGGTCATGCACCGGCTCCGTGTAGTGTGATCCTTCTGCAAGGTCTAAAGGTACAACCAAGCGCAGAGACTATTTATCAAAAATCATCTTGCGCTTCTTCAGATAGATCACCCCATTCATGTCAGTGGCCCAATCTATTCCTAATAGTGCGAGGTAGGGATTGCTATCATTAAGAATCTGTATCACTTCAAAATTTTCTAGCACACTTGCTCCTTCGATATCTACTGTGATTCCCTGCGACCTCCCCATAGGTAGAATCTTTTGCTGGTTCGCCATTCATAATTGGATAGGATACTATTGCAGTGTAGGTCTTCCCATGTGCTCCCATGTCTGCTTCGACAAGACATTTGTGTCCGATCCTAGATCCAGAATCACTTGGTCCATCTCATATTCTCCAATCTATGCGGTCGATCTCATCTCCCTTCTTGTTCGCGTTGTTTGCTTTCTGAGTTTCTAGACTATGTGTGATTCTCCTTGCGCGGTCCCAGCGCATCTATTTATGAGTTCCTACAGCCCCTTTATAGCCTTATTGTTGCGCAACAGCTTCATGCATGTTTCCAGGAATGTGGTGAGCATCGATGGGTCCATTATTGGCTCCAATCTATCTTTACTTCTTGAAGTGGAGGCATCAGCGAAACTCCTCTTGGCTTCCATGAAGGTCTCCTTAGCGCGCTCCAAATCAAACTCTGGTTCCTTTGTTGGAGCCATGTGAACCCAAGTACTATCTTCAGGCTGCTTGCCTTTTTCATCCCCTATCATAATTCCATTTTGGAGCACAATATTTACATTAGGGTCTTCCTCGCGTGGGTCAGACCTCATCATTTACAGGTTCTGAGTTGGGAGAGGTTGGAGTGCTCCTTTATCACGGAGCCATGCTATCAGTGTGGGACAATCCTCTTTCTCGTGATCCAACAATGTACAGTACAAACATGATGGATGCGTTGGATTTGTACAATTGCGAGCATAATGTCCTAGCCCTCCGCAATTGTAACATATCAGCTATTTGCGACCTCTTCCTGGTCCTCCTCCACCTCGGCCTTGTCTGCGCCCCTGAAATCTGGTTTGCACCATCCCTGCGTTCTAGTCACAAGGCCGTGTTTTGGCCTAAACTTTGTCGGTAAGACTCTGATCCATCATTAGCTCATAACTTCTACAAGTACGCTCATTATGTCCCACTGATCTACAGAAATTACAGAACAACCATTGTGAAATATGCATGTACTTTGGTACTAAATGACAGTTATCTATAACATGCTTTCCTCCTATCTGACAAATTACACACCATAATGCAGGCACTGTGCTCGTTCCTGCTTGTGCCTCTGATCTTAATGACATTGGTCCTCCTCTTGCGAGGTAATTCATGAAAACTGGGCAATGGTCCTTGTCACAGCCCTGACTCTTGCACTTTACACACCATACCTTATCGCACACTTCTGGACGGCATGTCTTGTCTTTTTTCAAGCTCTGCATCTCAAGGCACAAGTTTTTCAACTGCGCGTGAATCTATTGAACTCCCAGGTTGGGATCCTGTATCGGGGTTTCATGCAATCTCATCGCGACCTCCAAGGCCTCGGCCTGAGTGGTTAGCCTTTATTGCGATAGTCCTTTCCTTATATGCATCATTAATGATGCAACGAACCATTCGCGGTGTTTTCCATCTGTCAACGTCATGTTAGCTTCATAGATTGTTCACTTCAATCTTTGATCCAACTCCCAAGGGATCTCGCCTGGTAGCATTGTGATTTCCTTGAACCCAATGATTGACTGTGCCTTTGACTTTGTTCTGCTAAATTCTTTGTTTAGCACAACTTGGATATCTGTGATCCTCGCATTCGGATTGTCATTGAAATGTTTAACGTACCAGGTCATCACGATCTTGCAAAGCACTGACCAACATTGTCATCCGCGACTCCCTGCACTTCCCATATAGCTTTTATCACGAACCAAAACAGGTCTGAATCTTCATTCCCTACTCCCTTGAACATTGGAAGCTTTATCACACTTACCATATTGCTTCACAGTGGTGGTGGAGGTGGTATGGGCGAAGATGGGGGTGAAGACGGTGAAAGTGCCAGTGGTGTGGGTGTGGGTGGCATGTGCAAAACCCTCTGCCTTATCAAATTTATTACACTTCTTGGTGAGATATTTGCGAGCTCTTCTTCACCCCCTTGTGAAGGTGAAATCAAGGGGCTAGTTTCTAGTTCTGTACTACCTTCGTTTTTGTAGATTCTCCCACTTCACGTAGCCCCAAACATTAATTTATTCACATAACCTGTTTTTCACTTAGTAGAATTTTAGTCCAAGTGTTCAAAGATTTAACATACTTACCTTGCGGCCCTTTGAGGAAGCATCGTTCTGCCTTTCTATAGCCGACTGAAGTATCTACTGCGAACTTGGTGATGAATCCTCCTATGATTCAATTGAGCCAGTGATCAACAACGCGTGCGATCTTATCCACTGATTCTTCCAATCTGTGCACTAATTCTAGTGTCCACACAATAGGTCTGTTGAGCTTACATATTCCTTGGCTATCTGCTAGCTTCGTGATCCACTCGTATAACTTAGTGGGGAAATATGCGAAGAGAATTTCGTGGATCTCTGTATATAAGTAGTAGTCTAACCACTCTTCCTTTGATAGTTGTAGATTCCTGTTTTCCTGCGCCGCGAACTCGTGAATCTTTCTGTCCAACCATTATTCAATTCCTTTCTTTGTCAGATTCCAGCGATACGACATCAGACATCTCTATGCAGATCTCTATCCTGACAATAGAACCATTTGTTGGCTTGTTGGGGACTGACCTAGGTTCAGAGTGAATTAGCCAAACAAATCCTTGTACTACTGGCCCTTTTGGCAACAGTCCGCGGAGCGCAGACTAAGGTCTCACCTGAAATAGTATGGGGGGGTGCTGGAACCAGGTTTTCGTACCCTTGAGATGTCTGAGAGGTTGAACTGGTCCAACAGTTAGTCCCTTCACATAGGTTGCTTCGCGCACATCTCAGGCCTTCGCGCCCTGATATACCTGCCTTCGCGCAACCCTAACCAGGGGCTGTGGAGCTTCCACACTATTGGAGCAGTGCTCTACGCTATTCCCCTAAGTCACACCTGATATCTTACTTATCTTTCTATGCCTAGTCAATTATCTTTGCGTAAATGGATGTCTTATCTTATATTTATTTATACAACACATTCATAAGAGGTCACCCAGTGAAATAAACAATACACTTGCAATTTAAACCCAATCATACATTAAAATAGGAAAAGATACACATTAATATGATTAACTTATCTTTATTAATTCTTCAACGGTTACATACTCGACCTTCCCTGTGCACTCAGCTGTAGGGATCTGCACAGTCAGTTGTAGACTGCTAAGCCTCTATGCACTCAGCTGCAGAACCTTCTCCTACTCTACGACCCAAAGACACACTTTATGCTTCGACTCCATCTCTTAGACTTATCTTGATTTCTTCTTCTCTTAGCTTAGCTATCCTATTTCTACACTTAGAGCCTCTCTCTATTTATACAATCTCATGGTTCGCGGACCATGGGTAGGTCTATCAAGTCAACATTACATTACAAAAATGAGGGCGGACAACCCTGTGACTTTATTATAACTTCGCGCTCCGTGCCCATAATTCGTGGAGCTTTTACAAAAGACTTGGTCAAAAGTTGGGCTTTAAGCCCCAAAACATACCTTGTGGGGGGGGGGGGATTCCATGCCCAACACCATGAAGTTCTTTGATTGAAAGTACTCAGATTAAGCTGTTGAGACAGTATGAGACTCATGGGAGTAGTTGTAGAGCTACTGTATCCGTTAAAGAGCCTATAGAGGGTAAATTATTTTGATGAATGTTAGGCCCCAAAATTGTTGTACTTGATGTAACATTTTATTCATATGATGCCCTACTTATTCCCTTGTTTTACTAGTTTATGAACTCTTTCTACATTCTTTTAATGTAATAGAGAAGATTTACAATTGATTTGTATTTTATATAAGTATACCTTTGTTATATGATTTTTTAGGATTAATGTTCATTAAAATATTGTTAATTTATATTGTCTTGTTTTTGCATTACATAGGGATCCTGCAGCAGGTATATGTGGGCTACTTTATCATTCAAGCTTTCCATGGAGGAAAATGTTAGTTGGTAGTATAAACAAGCATATGGAATTATCTTGGATCCTTTTGATAGTCAGAGGTGCACTTATATTTCATTGACCTATTCCTGCACTAAAGAGCAACATTCTTGCATTAAAGAGTAGCATTTGTGCACTAAAGAGTAGCATTCGTGCACTAAAGAGCAACCAATTTGGAGTTTTGACATCTCAGCACTTTTCTGGGGAAAACCGAGGAAGGTTATTGTCAAAAATGATGTTATAACACCTTCCCATGGGTGGGATTGCACCTAGACCACACGTGTGGGTTTCTAGAAGAAAATCAACAAATCTGCTCAAAATTCGCACAGTTTTCAAACTACCAAGTTTGACCTCGATTTGCGTGTAGTTAGAGGCGAATCTTGAAAATTTGAGCAAATGGGATTTTTACTGGTATAATAAATTATATATAAATGAAACCATTTCACAAGATTCACATCGGTTTAAAAGGTACAAGAGGGTATTTGAGGCATTTTTATAAAAAAGGATTGTTTTTCCAGAATTTTAGGATCTTACTCAGATTTGCAAAAATAGCTAAACAACAAACTTCATGCATTATTTATGAGGAAATGGAGATGAGTCAGAAAAATTTAAGAGGTTATTTTTGAAAGCATGACAAATTAGGTTTTCTCCAAACAAATTCCCTAGATTCGAATTGGTCTAATAATTACATGATGTTCTTTGAAGTAGTTTTAAGAAAAAGGCTGTTTTTTCCAGAATTCCAAAATATGCCCAGATTTGCAAAATTCGTATCAGATTTGTGTTTATTCAATTAGATCATGTCTGAACTAGATTTCCCATCCATGGAATATTGTTGGGATTTAATCTCCATAATATTTTCAAAGGATTGGCTTGTTTAAAACCAAACATGTAAGGTAAAAAGATTATAAAAACAGAGATATGGCTCCAAGCCTAGCTAGCAAGCCATTTCTTTGTATCTTAATGCTACTGACCTGAGCGTTGGGGTTTATACCCCCTTCCCTCTAATTAATTAGAGCTGGAATACTTCAGATGTTGTAAAAGACTGAGATTTTAATTTAATGCCAGGTTCATGCGTCTCTTATGTCTATTTTTTGTATTGTTGATTTCACTCGCATAAGCTAAGATTTCCCTTAAAGGGAAACGAGCTGGTTGGCTAGGTCCCCGCCAAACTAGCTCATTATCCCTAATATTATCTTGGTTTATTTAGATACAGTGATATTATTTTGCGCATGAGTCATTTCTTTATGCTTGAGTTTGCAAGTGTGGTGAATCTTTTGCGAATACATTTCTTGCTTGTGTGGTCTCAGATATGAGGAGTTATGTGTGTGTTGAGTGCTTTATTTCAGTTCCAGGATTTACATTCCTTTCTTAAGAATTGATGGATGTCTTTCATTTTCTGAGAATTTTACTTAAATCGTTTCTCGAAGGTAGCTAGGGTTATAGTTTTGATGTTTTAAGCTTTTCATATTTTCTTTGTGGAAGATCATACCCTAGTCAAAATATAAAGTATAGCCATGAGACGATTTCTCTGTATGTAATCTTCAAAATCATTATAATATCCATGAATGACTGTAACTAAGTATTGTTGAAAACAAAAATCGTAATAATCTTTCTTGAGTTTACAAATTTCATGTGAATACATTTGATCTTGTGTAGAATACATATATATTGCACAGTGAAATACATTTTGAAAGGGGTTTAAGTTCAAGCTTGAATGGTGATATTTCATTGCTATGAATGAGTTTGTCATTATTGCAAGTGTGAATTTCCTTGAATTTTTGCAGTGTGTTTTATTGAAGTTTGCAGTTGATTCAGGTTTATTTTCATTATTGCTCAAGTTGATGTTCCTTTCTTGCATTTTTAATTTTACTGTTTACTGCATTCGCACATTAATTTAGGTATGAAGGACTTTCCAATGTAAGTCTGTTCTAGTGCAGGAACAAGGTGTTCTGGTACAGGAACAAAGTGTTCCAGTGCAGGAGTAGGGTGTTCTGGTACAGGAGCAGAGTGTTCCAGTGTAAGAACAGAATGTTCCAGTATAGGAACAGAGTCAGTCGAGTACAAGAACAAACATTTTATAATACAAAATGAATTTTCTCTGTTTTCCTAGTGCAGGGACAAAATTGTTCAAGTACAGGAACATGGTCATTTCAGTACAGCAGCATAATTTCCATAACATAAATGAATTCACTTTGTTTTCCTAGTATAGGAATCGTAGTACATGAATATATGTGATTTTCAAATTTTTATGAGTTTTTCAATTGATTTATTGGGTGGCATGAATTTTGAGTTTATTTATTTCTTTTAAGAAGTATTTTTCCAGTGAAATCTTTTACTGCTATTTTCTGAGTGAGAGTCCAGTTTCCAGTGTGGTGTGAGCAATTTCTACACAAGTTAGGATTTTCTTTTGCAGGTTGCTAGAGTCATTCTCTAGCAAATCCAGTGTTGTGCCTCGAAGTTTATGAACTCAGGATTGACAATTAAATGTTGGTTAGTTAGTCAAACATATACTACACCAAACATTTTGGCATTGTTTTCAAGGAGGTGCTTAAGGGATAGACCTTGGTAAGCTGCTGTTGTTTGGTTTGCTTTTCACTTAGATTCTCTTGCAAGTTTTTGTTCTGTGAATCTATTTCTTTCTTGCATATCTTGTTGTTTTAAGTTTTTTTATTTCTCGAGTGCTGTAAGAGCCCCCTATATATAATAATTCATGTGATGAAAGAATATGCCAATTGGCTTATTAAAAATAGGAAAATGGTATTTTGATGAATCATTCACAGAGGAGTTTGGATGTTGCTATAGAGACATACAAATCATCCAATGAAGAACTAACAAGTGCATAATTTAATAATTTGCTTGAACATAAATTTATCATTATTAAATATTTTATTTCAAAATTGGATGATTTGAAGGAAGAACAAGAGAAGGATGAAGAACCATTGTTGATATTTTGTGCCAACTGTAGAAAGAAACACTTCATTGGAAAGGGTCCACATAGTAGCCTGAAAGTTTGCATAATTTGTGAAGAGGCTAACAGAACATAACATTTCCCATCACTGTTAGGATTACTAAAGGTACTCAGGAAATCAAGTAAGGAATACAATCAATAACGATGTATAACTCAAAACTCGTCAACATTTAATACTTGGAATACTATTTATTATCCAGAGCAGGTTTCTCAAAATATTTATAATCCTGCAGTTCCATGGAAAAATTTTAGCCCTCTTCCAATTGAATACCTTACTTTGTGGCCACAATGGCCCTCTCCTTGGCTCTCTTCCTCAAGTGAAATACCCCCATGGCCTCAAGAATGGTTTGGAGGCTCTTCCCTAGGGTCGTCTTTCATGCAAAATCAATTACTTGAACACCAACAACAACTACAATTTCCACTTAATGCACTACCAAGTCATCCTCCTCCATGGTCCCAAATACCTATGTAGCTTTATCCTAATTCATACCCTAGACCTAATTTAAGCCCTAGATCTAACCCTAGTCCAAATCCTAATCCTAATCCAAAGCCTAATGCAAGCCTTAACCAAAACCCTAGCCAAAACCATAATCCAAACTAATAGGTTGCACATTAATTTGAAACACCTATTCTTCCCACTAATTCCCCTATTGAAATAATTGTTATATCTTCGAGGTTGGGGGAAGAGTTGATTTCAGAAACATCTCCTATCACTAAAGAACATTCACCTCGGGAAGACACTGTGATTCAAAGACCATTGGAAGAGAAATCTATAATTGGAACATGTTTTGAAACTATTGTTGAAGCTCAAAACCCTAGAATTTCCCTTAACTATTCTTGTCAATATAAAAAGCAAATATTTGAGCTTGAACTTGAGGGATTTTTCTTTTATCTTTCACTAGATTGTTTATGCCTCCAAGAGAGTGATTTTTAATTTGTGGAAGATTTGTACAAGTTGGAGAATCATAAATATGTGGATCCCATTGAATCCTGGTTTCAAGCAATCATCAACACACTTTATTTCATCATCATTCAACAGCGCTTGGTACCATATCAATAAAAGCAACTAGTTTCTCATACTCTGGTATTTGTTGAAGCATATTTTTTAAAATTGAGTGTGAGTATATTTAATATTCTCTTACGCACATGGTTACATTAGAAGTACTCCAACACTTGAAGGTGACCCTCCTTTCTTTAAATTAAGGTAGGGTAGTATTAGAGCAAAAAATAAAAATGCCATTTGAAATAAAATTGTATAGCAACACTCTTGAAACTGCAATTCTTAAGGGACAACTATTGTAATTTCTATCATTAAGCACTCTTGTGGTAAGACTTGTTAGAAGAAATTCACTCTTAATGCATCATATTCTATAAAGTGACTTTGATTGTTGGTTGAGATTAATCATTGGGTCAGTTAGGGGGATTTTTATTGTTATATTTAATACTTTCCATTCATAAGATTAAAAACTAACTTTTGACCTATTCATTCTAACAAACTGTCATCCAAGAAATTATTTCAAGTTTCTCTTTGAAGGTATTGATGAAAAACCTCCTATGGTGGACCACTCCTATAAAACACTAATGAGCTCTCTTGAGAACCCTAGCACGATCAAGTCAAGGAATCTTTCAGTCATTGTTCGAGATGTTTTCTTTAAAATGAGTCTTTAGGGTAAAAGGACCAATCGGTAAAGATTAGTAATTAAAAACTTTTCATGCCATCCCATGCTCTTAAGGAGCATATTTTCCTCCCTGCCTATTAAGTAACCTATTTAAGGTTAATTATAATCATAGTTTCTTTTAAAATGATTAATTGAGGGATGGGGGGTCTCATTACAAGCCGACCTACCATGATCATCGATCCTAACGAGAATGACATTACTGCTAATGGTCACCAAGCGAGGGTAATGACTTTTAGTTGAAAAGTTGGAAGACAATAGGTCTCATCATGAGTCGACTTGTTCATTCTTGTTAGTTCTTGTGAATGTAATTGTTGTTAGTTGGTTACCAAGGCAGGATAGTGGCCTTGAATTAACTTCTAACAAATGTAAATGCTTTTAATTGACTCTGAATTTATATCTAATAGATGGGACACATGAATTTCATGGGTTTAAAAAGAATCCATGTCAAGGCTATAGATGTCTGCAGGAATCAAGGCCAGGCTTATTGTATTAAAGTTAATTTTACACTATGATTTACTTGGTTGTTTTCGTCTTTCCCTGAGCTCATTATTGTAGCTCTTTGAGAATGGCTTTAAGATCCTTTCAGTAATGTGCTTTGGAGTTCTATCTTTTAGAAATAATTTGGTTTGTATGGATCTGGGACCCTTAGTGCATGTGATTCACTTTGCTTGAACAAGAGGAGCTTTAGCTATACGCATGGGTAATGGTAATATGGTCATCTTGGGAAGGTATCATTTTGTCATATTTATTTTTCCATATTTCCATCCATTTTAATACCTTGGCTTCAACATAGTGTCACTTCTATTTATAATAATGAGGCTATTGAAAGTGAAGGCTTGCTGATTTGGATTATTCTTGAGATTCTTTATGGAAATTTTGATGGTTGGCTATTTCATTATGACACTATCCTTGCAGTTTAGCTTTTTTATAGTAGAAATAGTATCAAACTTTATTTGGATTAATCCTAATAAAAAATAATCTAGTACAGAAATGAACTAGAATGCATTATCTCTTAGAACAGTCAAATCTAGCAGAGAACATTTGTTTACATATGGTTTTAGGAGCATTTATGTTTCAATTCTGGTTATTTGCAAATGAGCATCAATATAGTAGTTGATTTTCTTGCATAAGGACATGCAAGATGATCGGCATGGAGGGATGTTAGGCCCTAAAATTGTTGTACTTGATGGACCTTTTTATTCATATGATGCCCTGATTATTCTGTTGTTTTACCAGTTTATGAACTCTTTGTACATTCTTTTAATGCAATAGCGAAGATTTGTGATTGATTTGTATTTTATATAAGAATAATTTAGTTATATGCATTTCTAGGATTAATGTTTATTAAAATATTGTTAATGTAGAGTGTCTTGTTTCTCCATTGCATAGGGATCCTACACCAGGTATATGTAGGCTACTTCATCATTCAAGTTTTCCATGGAGGAAAATTCTAGCTGGTAGTATAAACACACGTCTGGAATTAAGTTGGATCCTTTTTGCCAGTCATAGGTGCACTTATCTTTCATTGCCCTATTCCTGCACTAGAGAGCAACCAATTTGGAGCTTCGACATCTCGGCACGCTTCCGGGGAAAACCAAGGAAGGTTATTGTCCACAATGATGTTCTACCACCTTCCCATGAGTTTTATTACACCTAGGTTGTACTTGTTGGTTTCTAGAAGAAAATCAACAAATATGCTCAAAATTCGCACAATTTTCAAACTGCGAAGTTTCACCTTGATTTGCATGCAAATGGAGGTGATTCTAAGAAATTGGAGCAAATGGGTTTTTTACTAGTATAATAAATTATCTAGAAATGAAACCATTTATGAAGATTCACATCATTTTAAAAGCTACATGAGGGCCTTTGAGGAAGTTTTATAAAAAAAACTCTTTTTCTATAATTGTAGGATCTTACCTAGATTTGCAAAAATAGCTAAACAGATAACTTCATGCATGATTTCCAAGCCAATGGATATGAATAAGAAAATTGTAAGAGAGGATATTATTGAAAACATGATAAATTAGGTTTCCTCCAAACGACATTCCCAGATTCACATTGGTATAAGAATTACACGAGGTTCTTTGATTCAATTTTATGAAAAATACTATTTTTTCCAGAATTCCAAAATTTGCCAAGATTTGCAAAATTCATATCATATTTGTGTTTCTTCAATTAGATCATGGATGAAATAGATTTCCCATCCATGGAATATTTTTAGGATTGAATCTCCATATTCTTTGCAAAGGATTGGCTTGCTTAAAGCCACACTTGTAATGTAAAAAGATTATAAAACTAGAGCTATGGCTCCAAGACTAACTACCAAGCCATTTCTTTGTACCTTGGTGCTTTTGAGCTGAGTGTTGGGGGTTCTACCCCCTTCCCTCTGATCAATTGGAGGCTGGAATACTACAAATGTTGTCAAGAACTGAGATTTCTATTTAATGCCAGGCTCATACGTCTCTTATGTCTATTTTCAGTATTGTTAATTTCGCTTGCATAAGCTAAGAGTTTTCCTTAAAGGGAAATGAGTTGGTTGGCTACGACCCAGCTAACCTAGATCATTCTCCCCAATATTATCTCAATGTGTTTAGATGCAGTGATATTATTTTACGTAGGAGTGATTCTTTATGCTTGAGTTTGCAAGTGCGACGAGTCTTTTGTGAAAGCATTTCTTTCTTGTGTGATCTTAGATCTGAGGAGTTATGCGTTTGTTGAGTGCTTTATTTTAGTTCCAACATTTCCATTCCTTTCTTAAGCATTGCTAGATATCTTCTCTTTTCTGATAATTTTAGTTAAATCGTTTCTGGAAGCTATCCAGGGTTACAAATTTGATGCTTTAAGCTCTGCATTTTTTTTTTATGGAAGATCATACCCTAGTCGAAATATAAAGTATAGCTGTGAGACAATTTCTTTGTATGTGATCTTAAACATCGTTATAATATCCATGAATGATTGCAACTAAATATTGTTGAGAACAACAATCATAATAATCTTTCACGAGTTTACAGATTTCATGTGAATACATTTGATATTGTGCAGAATAGATATATATTACAAGGTGAAATAGATTCTGAAAGGGGTTTAAGTTCAAGCTTGAATGGTGATCTTTCATTTCTATGCATGAGTTTGTCATTTCTGCAAGTGTGAATTTTCTTGAATCTTTGTTGTGTGTTTTATTGGAGTTTGTAGTTGATTCAGGTTTATTTTCATTATTTCTGAAGTTTAACTTCCTTTCCTGCATTTTTTATTTTACTATTTACTACATTGGCACATTAATTTAGGAATGAAGGACTGTCGAATGTAAGTATGTTCTAGTGTAGGAATAGGGTGTTCTGGTATAGGAACAGAGTGTTCTAGTGCAGGAACAGAACATTCCAGTACAAGAACAAAGTCAGTATGGTATAGGAACAAAGTTATTATTATACAAAAACTAATTTTCTATGTTTTCCTAGTGTAGGGACATCATTGTTCCAGTATAGGAACAAGGTGATTCTGGTAGAGTAACAGAATGGTCATGACATAAATGAACTCACTCTGTTTTCCTAGTACAAGATTCAGAGTACAAGAATATATCTATTTTTCGAATCTTTTGAGTTTTGCAATTGATTCATTGAGTGGCATGAATTATGAGTTTATTTATTTCTTTTAAGAAGTATTTCCAGTGAAATATTTTAGTGCTATTTTTTTACTGAGATACTTGTTCACAGAGTGGTGTGAGTAGTTTCTACACAAGTTAGGATTTTCTCTTGTAGGTTGCTAGAGTCATTTTCTGGCATTTCCAACACTACGCCTTGAAGTTTATGAACTTCCATATTGACAATTAAATGTTGGTCAATTAGTCAAACATAAACTACACCCAACAATGAATAAATGAGGTATTGTTTGTAATAAATCAGAGTGCAAAATGTAAGTGAAAGTATATAAGAAAAACTCATATGAGCTAACTGTTTGGAAAAAGAATCTTGTGAATATTGGGGTTTTTTATTGTACTTTGTTTGAGAAATTATATGGAAATCTCTTGGGTGTCTCGTTAATTCTGGTATGTATTTTTAGCAGCAATGATGATATTAGCATAATGACCCATAGGTGGGAATACTTCTAGAATTTTACTTAATCATGTAAACGAACGCTTAAAATAATATGGATATTTTGATGACTTTTGGGAGAAATCCTTGAAAAATAAATAACAAATGTTGTCATGGACTTTGAGCATATTAAGGTATCTTTCCAGTGGGATTATTTTGTGAAAATAAGCTAATTACTCCCGCATGAGGAGTTGGATAAAATTAGAGAGTCAGTTAACTAAGTGTTGAGTCAAGTCGAGTTAAGTGATAAATGAACTTAGTGTGTGGTTTTATGTCAAGTTATTTTAGGCAAGTCGCTAGTATAAAAGGTTTAAATACCCTTCATTGGGTTCATTGTAAGAGTCAAGTTTTGTGTGATCAATAGAAGAGACACAACTCATGTGTTTTTTGTTCTTAAGCTCCTCTTCCTTTCAAACAAATTGGTATCAGAGTGAGGTTACAAAGAGCCACATAGAACCAATTAGCAGTCATCCATGTGAGAGGAGAGAAATAATTTTTTTCTCTTGTTTAATGCTATAATGCACCCTGTAGGTTATGCATAGGGTGTTATAACGAACTTCGGTGTCAGAAAGCACCACATTACAAGAGGTAGACTTACCAAGCTTCGAGAGCATGCAGGTTCCTTCCATGTTTGAAATCGTTAGGGCACTATCACGAGCTATCATTGTCGTGGAAGGCATTAACACACATACCTCAAGCAGTGAAGGTAGTGTTAACAAAGTTAAAAAGAATTTTTCGAAATGGTCTATGCATAAGTTTGAAGGTTAAGTCATTTTAAAACTCACGTGGGAGTATTAAGGTCTATATGTGATCCAAACTTAAATAAGAATATTGAAATATGCTTACAAACATAATGGAAATAATCTACCTTGGGCGATGGGAGCTTATCTCTCAAAAGAGATGTGGCAGCTACATGCCTCTGAACCATGTTACAATGAGGCTCCAAGGCCTATTTATTATTGAGAAGCAATGGAAAACCATAAACATCCAGAAACCCAACCCTAGGAGATGAAGCACCAAAACTGTGGGCCCCGTTTGGGTAAATTGGTACATAAATTTCCCGGGGTCGTAACTTGGCATATGATCTCTGTTTGGCTATCATAATACCTCGCTTCGAAGATCTCAAAGAAGAGGATGAAAATAGATAACTGAACCCATTTTGGGCTTATTCAATCTCATGTTTTCCCTAAAAACGTCATTTAGGGCCTCCAAATAGCTCCGGAAGTTAAGGACCTGAAAAATTACCAAAAATAGTAAATTGTGCTACAATTAAGGAAATTGAAAAACTGAAAGAGACAGTGTTAGGGGTCCAAGTGGAATAGGAGGGTGGCCACCAATATCCACCTGAATCATTCCTATCCCCTTAAGAAGAAATGAACCCCATTGCATTGAGTGCTTCCATGAGATGGGGAAATTTCTACTAAACTTGGTCCTTGGTGAGCCACTTCCCTTGGTGTAGGAGTTCGCATGCTTTGACAATCCGATATAGTTAGATCTTCTACTCGTGAGTTTTATTGATCTATGTCTCCATGATTCAATCAGTTGTGGCATGTTCCATGCAGTTTGGGTTTAACTCTATCGGATGTGTCCAACAATGGTGGAAACTATGGCCGAAGGTGGTCTACATTGAACAATGGATGTAGATCAAGGAATGGTGGAATCATGATCTTGAAGGAATGGTCCCCTACAACCTTGGTGATGGTGTATGGACCATATCGAAATAGGTGAAGCTTGTGATGGGGTCCATTGAGGCGCTCCTTTTGCAAATGTAGCCAAACTTTGTTGCCCACTTGGAACTTGTGTTGCACCCGATGTTGATCATGGCACTCTTTGTACTTAGCATTGGCTCTGTCTAATATATCATGGACCTACTGGCGGATGTGTTGAATGCGCTCAATGAAGCTGTTAGCCTTGTCGGCTTCGGACTGGACATGAGCTGAATATGCTTGAGTAACTACAAATGCTATGCCCACATTAATGGGACATAGTTTATGAAATCCCAACCCTACCTGAAAGGGGTTGTGGCCCGTTGAGATGTGGAGAGCTCTTTTGTAGATGTGCTAGACATAGAGGAGGATTTCATCCCATGTGCATGGATTCTTTGAGTTGTACATGCGAAAAATGTGTGTGATCATCTTGTTGATGACTTTTTTTTGGCCATCCATTTGGGGGTGGAAAGTCATGGACTTAGTGATTGGTATCTAACATCGATTAGAGACTTGACCAAAATACACTTAGGAATTTGTTGTCTCGATCAGAGGCAATGGACTGGGGGATCCCAAAGTGTACCCACACTTGCTTAAAGAAGATATTAGTAGCAGACGCTCCTGTGATACTCTTCTTCCAGGCTGCCATAATGGTCATCTTAGAGAATCTATCGACGACCATGAAAACACAGTCATTGTTGTGCTTAGTAGAAGGAAGGACGAACATGTAATCCATGGAGATGGATTCCCAAGGTCGACTAAGAGTAGGCAAAGGAGTATATAAGTGTTGCTTCTTAATGGTTATTTTTTAATGACACAAGAAATGCATGGTTTAATGTACCTCCCAACATCATGTTGGGAACGGGTTCGCCCAAGAGAAGTTTTGGAGCTAAAAGCCCATGTTTTGGGATAATTTTGTAATAAAGTTGTAAGGTCTCTGCCTTCTGTGGTCATGGAGTGTGAAGGTGTCAAGAGTCATAAAGGGTTGTCCGCCCTTATTTTGTAAATTGTCAAGTTGGCTGTAAAGATCTACCCATGGTATGCAGACCATGGAATTGTATAAAAAGGAGCTAAGTAAGTAAGATATAAGTAGTGGGTAGTGAAGAGGAAGCATTGGAGTTTTGGTAGAGAAGTCTAAGTGTTTCAGGTCTTAGCATAGGTAGAGGCTCTACAACTGAATGCACAAAGTCCTAGGGTGGAAGTCCGCAGCTGAGTGCGCGGACCCCTACAGCTGTGTGCGCAAGGTGGATAAAGTCTGTATTAAACTGGAAGATATCAATAAAGAGAAGTATTTTTCAATTACTGTGTATTTAGTTCCTATTAATGCATCTGATTATATTGCGTTTTGGGATTAATTTAAAATGTTTATTTGATGCGCGAATATATTTAATTATATTGGTTAATTGAACGCGAGTAAGGATATTAGTTTACACAACGCTCATTGTGATTGATTAGTAAGATAAGTAAAACACTTGAGATAACTTGGGAATATATACAATACATTGTTATAGCTGTGGGGAAGTACTTGGACCACAGGTTAGGGCTGTGCAAAGGTCAATCATACACCTTTGTGAAGGTATTGAAGGGCAGAATAAAGGGTAGACTGAGAGAGCCCTAAGGCTTAGCGACTTGTGCGAAAGTAGGGGCCGACAATATAAACCGACATCACCACCATATCAGGTTGCATAAACTTGTTTCCAGCATCCCCCCATACTGCTTCAGGTGAGACTTCAGTTCGTGTTCCATGAGCTGATGCCGAAAGGGCCAGTAGTGTAGGGATTTGTATGGCTAACTAACGCTGAACCTATATCAGGCCCCACAAAGCGAACAAATGGTTCTGTTGCTGGGACCAGAACCTACATGAGAGATGTGTGATGTCGTATCACTGGAATCAAACTAAGAAAGAGGTCAAAGACTAGATGGATAGGAAGATCCATGAATTATCAGTGCAAGAGAACAAAAACCCACGACTGAGGAAGGAACAGTGGTTGGACAAGTACCTGTATATAGAAATCCACAAGATCTTTTTTTGTTCCTTTCCAGTTGAGTTATACGAGTGGATCACGAAGCTAGCGGATAGCCAAGGAAGGTGGAGGCTTGACGGTCCTATTGTCTAAACCCAAAAGTTAGTACAGAGACTGGAAGCCTCTGAGGATAAGATTGCTCGCACTGTCGATCATTGGCTCAATCGTATCATAGGGGAATCTGTGACTGAATTCATAATCGATACCTAAGTCAATTACAACGAGGCGAAGCGACACTTTTTCAAAGGTCCACGAGGTAAGTACTTGAAGTCTTTAAATACTTGGATTAAGATGTTATTGTGTGAGAAATGGGTTATGCAGCTACCTTGGTGTTGAGAGCTACGTGAAGTGGAAATACTTATAGGAATGAAGAAAGAGAGGCCTCTAAATATAGCCCACTAATTCCACCTCCGTTGAGTGATGAAGAGGGAGTAGTGGAGGCTTCTTCGCAAAATGCAATTTAGTTAATAAAACGATGGTTCCTGCGACTACCACCTCCACCCACAACACCTCCATCTTCACCACCATAGCCCCTCGTGACTTCGCCCACATCACCACCACCTCACCACAGTTCAACACTGTGAATTCAGTGAAGTTGCCTTTGTTTAAGGGCTTGGGAAACGAGAACTCAGACCAGTTCTAGTTCATTGTAAAAGTTGTATGGGAAGCTCAAGGCATCACATACAATCACATGAAGAAGGCAATGTTAGTTAGCGCTTTGTAGGATAATGCGCTAACTTGGTAAATCAAGTACTCTAATGATAACCCAAATGTTGGGCTGGCAGAAATCCAGACCGCGTTGAATAAAAAGTTTAGTAGGCCTAAATCTGAGGTGCAGTCGATGGTGGGATTCAAGGAAATCGTGATGAAACTATTTGAGACACCTTGGGAATTGGATTAGAGATTGAAGTGTAAAATATGTGAAGCTAATATGAACTTAATAGATGGAAATCATCGCGAATGGTTTGTGGCTTTTCTCCTGCCTCACCTAAGGGTTGCACTATCACAACAAAAGATTATGAATCAGGAAGAGGCCTTGGAGATTGCAATAAGACTGCATGGAACACTGACACAAGATCCAAATCTAGGGGTTTAGCAGTTCCATTCATAGTTGCAAAACATTTGCCTCGAAATGCAAATTTTGAAGTAGGATAGAATAGTTCAACTGGAGGCGCGTGAAGAGATATGGTGCCTGAAATGTAAAGGTCAAGGGCATGACAAAGACCAATGCCCGGTCTTTGTGAATTATATTGCAGGAGGAGGACCGATGCCTTTGAGGCTGGAAGCCCAAGCAGGACCAAGTGTGGGACCAAGTTCGGGGCCTGTGTTGTGGCCCGCTATATGTCAGGTAGCAGGGAAACATATGACTGATAACTATCATTTGCTGCAGAAGTTTGTACAAACACCGCAACAACTGTTCTGCAACTTCTGTAGGTCAGTAGGTCATGATGAGAGCAACTGCCGAAGTTATGGATTGATGATGGACAGAATACCTGCCTACAGAGTTCAGGTAGAAATGTGGCCCCCTAACCAGAGCGCTTGGATGGCTTGAACATGCTTTTATGGGAGGGACAAGGCCAAGGCAGAGGAGGACCTGGTAGAGGTCAGGGACAACTGATTTGTTACAATTGCGGAGGACCAAGACACTATTCCTTTGAATGCACGAACCCAATGCATCCGTCATGCAAATATTGTACTCATTTTGGTCATGAAATGGAGGTCTGTCCTACACTGATAGTGAGGATACGTGACAAAGGGGTGCTACCACCGCAACCTTGTGGATGACAACAACCCCTACTTTGCACTCCTTAGCATCGATTAGGCTACTAACATGAATGGGGTAATCAACCTAAAGAAGTGAAAGATGATATTTGAAAAGAAATCGATTCATGAAATAATACCCCAAGATCCTACTGAAGGCTCTCACTATACTGAACCAGTCTGCGATTACGAAAGCAATGAGGATTTGGATTGCAGATATAAAATAATAGTGAGAGACCAAGATTGGGTGAATCCGACAAAGGATGGATGAATTACACGGGATCGCGAGAGTTCCTGCACCTCAGAATCAAATGAAGAATTAGAGTGCTGGTAGAATTGGCTACATGAAGTAACTACGCTAAGCTATAACAGGATGACCTAGTCGCTGTGCTATGTCGTCAGAGGTAAGAAATCTGCCCACTTACGATGGATTGAATGATGTGGATGTGTTTTTGGATGAATTTGAGAGGGAAGTACCAGAGAAGTAGTGCTTCCAAGCTTTGGACTAGGCACTGCGTGCTATGCCCATGAGATGGTGCGGTACACACAAGGGTAGTTTTGACGATTGGTGCGAGTGTAGGAGGATGATGCCAACATGCTTTGGGAAGCCGAGGGTACGAGTGACATACAAGTATAATGGGAAGGATTATCCTCGTGCACACATGGCCAAATAGGCTAAGGCCTATGGAGCGAACCCCCAACCTAAATGGGTGCACTTGTTCTGTCATACCTTGGATGTCATCCAAATGAACTCGTACTTAGAGATAGAGCTTTACCATGGCACAAGCGATTGGGATATTCTGTGTGAAGGGTTCGTAATGATGTTCAACTTTGAAGATGTGTTTGACTATATTGACAAAGCACTACAAGAGGTTAAAGAAACAATCTTTAGGTTACCGCAGGATCCCTTCGATTTGATTCAACCCAATTGGACTACTCAGCTAAGCCATGTGCTGGAATGCTATAACACGACTACCAAGGAAGAATATGAGGACCCATGAAAGATTAATATCCCTGAAACTGAGGGTCACCGTGAGGTTGAGGGACCACAGATCGCGAATCTTGATATAAATGTGCCATTGAAAACGAAATAGGTAAATATTGGCATGAAGGTGGAGCCCAAATTTGCGAAGATTAGAGATTACTAGGATGACACGACGGTAGATAAGTTCGATGAATTTCTCTGTGAATACCAGGATTTGTTTCCTACCAAGTTTACAGAGTTAAAGGGAATAATAGGTGACCCAGACATTATGAAGATCACATTAAAACCTGATGTGTAGCTGGTTAAGCGAAGACCTTACCACCTCAATCCGAATTATAAGGAGAAGGTCCACATAGAGCTAGATACGATGCTTGCGATAGGCATCATTGACCTTGTAGAAGAATCTGGTTGGGTAACCCCAATGGTGGTACAGGAAAAGAAGCAGAAGGATGAAATAAGGATATGCATAGATCTTAGGAATTTGGATGACACTTGTGTACATGATCCTTTCCCGACTTCATTCGCTGATGAGGTACTGGATAATGTAGGTGGCTAGGAAGCGTAGTCCTTCACTGATAGGTTCTATGGGTACCATCAAATCAAAGTTGCACCTGAAGATAGAAGCAAGATGACCTTCACAACTGAATGGGGATGTTTTCAGTACACTGTAATGCCTTTTGGATTGAAGAACGTGCCTGCGATGCTTTTGTGCGTAGCCATTGTTGCATTCAAAGAATTCATTCATAAGTTTTTGGATGTGTACTTTGATGAATAGACTTGTTTGGGCTGGTAAAACACCATGTGGCCAGCTTGCGCTTAATGCTCGATACCTGTTGAAGGTACCAGATTGCGCTCAATCTGAAGAAATGTCTATTTTGTGTCCCTTTTGGACTTTGTTGGGTCATGTGGTATGCAGACATGGATTGATGGTAGATCCAATGAATATCACAGTTAGACTTAACTTGGAGGTTCCAAGGAGTGTGAAACAGCTACATGCAAGCTTGGGACATACTGGGTACTATAGGAAGTTTATCAAGGGCTATGCCCAGATCACCGTACGTATGGAGAAGTTGTTGAGAAAGGATGCCACATTCTGTTGGAACGAGGATTGTTAGAAGAGCTTAGATGTATTGAAAGGAAAGATGGTCACCACGCTAATTTTAGTCTTCCTGGATTGGAGGAAGGAGTTTCATGTACATGTAGACGCATCATGTATAACACTAGGAGTAGTACTGACACAGGGTGGCGGAGGAGAATTGGACCATCCTATAGCATTCACAAGCAGGACGTTATCGAAGGCTGAGAAGAAATATTCCACCACAAAGCGTGAAGGATTAGCCATGGAATATGTGCTCCAGAAGTTTAGACACTATTTGGTGGGTGGACATTTTAAGATGCACACAGATCATT
Source organism: Pinus taeda (assembly GCA_000404065.3). Classification (NCBI taxonomy): domain Eukaryota; kingdom Viridiplantae; phylum Streptophyta; class Pinopsida; order Pinales; family Pinaceae; genus Pinus; species Pinus taeda. The sequence goes on along the minus strand of APFE031010189.1, from coordinate 21,672 downwards.
CTGCATTGAAATACCTGGTCAATAAGCTTTTGTTGGGGGGGAGAATATGTAGGTGGTTGTTATTGTTCTAGGAGTATGATTTTGAGGTTATTTTGAAGCTTGGATGACTGAACATGGGACCAGACCATCTATCACACATCAAAATGGGGGAAGAGCCCACTAGTTTGGAAGAAGGATTAGCTGATTCGAAATTATTCACAGTGCATGTTGTTGATGATCACTTTAAAGACATAATACACTTCCTAATGATAGGAACTGCCCTAGAAGGCTACACCGTCTAGCAGATAAAGAAGTTATTGGTGCATGTGACAGACTTTTCTATCATTTTCAGACATCTGTACAAAATGGGGTTTGATGAAATATTACGATGATATGTACTAGAGTTTGAAAGGAGTGGTATCCTTGCATATGCTCATGGGGGCATCGCAGGAGGGCATTATGAAGGAAGGGTGACCGCATAGAAGATTCTACATGCAGGGTTGTGGTGGCCAACCCTCCATTAGGATTCAAAAGCTTACTACAAGGCATGTGATGTGTGTCAAAGGACTGGCAGGGCATCGCAGAGAGATAAGCTGCCTCTGAACTTACAGATGACGTTACAACCTTTCGAGAAATGGGTGATAGATTTTGTGGGATCCATTCAGCCCCAAGGAAAGAAGACAGGAGAGTGGTACATTATCACCAAGACTAAGTATGTGACTCGATGGGTAAAGGCACAGTCTGTAAAGGACTGCACAGGTGCAACCACTGCAAAGATTCTCTTTGAGTATGTACTCATGCAATTTGGGTATCCAAATATTTTGATGAGTGATCGGGGTACGCACTTTCTGAATGAGACAATCAATGCACTGACAGAGGAGTTTTAGGTATATCACTAGAAAATCATGCCTTATCACCCATAGGCTAACGAGATAGTGGAATAATTCAATAAGGTACTAGAGAATGCACTGACCAAGGTTTGCAATGCTCAGCGAAGTCATTGGGACCTGTGCATACCAACCATACTATAGGCCTATCGAATGACATGTAAAAAGTTGACTGGACAGACACCCTTTAGACTCGTATATGGTGTTGAAGCAGTGATGCCCATGGAATACATTGTGCCTAGTCTATGCATAGTGGAACTCACGGGTATGACGGATCCCAGAGAGCTCGAAGAGAGGCTTGCACAGCTTGCTGAGCTTGAGGAAGAAAGGTTTCTGGCTGGATTTCACCAACAAGTCAAAAAGCAGCATGAAAATGAATGGAATGATCAACACATTAAGTTGCACACCTTTATGGTAAATGATCTGGTTTTGTTATATGACAACAAGTTTCATCAATTTCCAGGGAAATTCAGAATGCTCTAGCTAGGGCCCTATGTCATTAAGGAGATTACTGATGGTGGAGTAGTTTAGTTGGTTAAATTGAGCGGAGATCCCTTCCCAGGGAAGGTGAATGGTAGCCAATTGAATCCATATACCGGTGATTCGGCTAGGTAACTATATGAAGGTAGAATAGTCTTAGAGCTCCAGGTAGCTGAAAGGGGGCACAGGACCATAAACTACATTTCTTGGGTTGGGGAACTGTGCGATGGGAAGAGAGTGCTGAACGAGGAAATGTCATAGGGTTCACGACAATGCGAAGAGAGCTATGCTACCCAGGGAAAAATCACACATGTCAGCTGGAAAGTGACTGGTAAAGTCACTGTTCATGATTTGATGATAAGAATGCGGAAAAATGGAGTGGGCAACCAACATTTAGGATAATTTATGGGTAAGATCCTTAGAAATCTGCAGCCAATTCGCCATTAATGGACCGAATATGGGGGGAATGGTCAGATTTGAATTCAAAATGGCTTATAAATTACAGGTGGAGGCACAACGAAAAACACTTTGCATTTTGAACATTGAGTTGGTGAGCTCTCAGACATGGCATGACATGCCTTACTAGGTGACAAATGACGCAGTTGGTGAAGTCCCTTATCGTTGACTGGGAGAGTGGCACACTGCCTCAGACTTGATAGTGGGGTCGAGCAAGTCCACCGCGAAACTCAAAAAGGAGGAAGCCAAGCTCAAGATGGCATAGCTGGCTAAGAAGTGGAAGAAGAAGGCCACTACCAAGACCTAGGCAAAGCATGATGCTGCTCACTAGGTGGAAAAGTGGATAGGAAAAATAGAGCATGACTCTGACAAAGGTGCGAGGTCGCCTTGCCTGAAATAGAGGAAGACATGGATGAGAAAACAAAGCAGCATGGAGCGGACCTGTAGACAATGTCATACCACATCAAACATCTAAGCGAACAAGAAAAAGTTGGGTTGCGGAAGAAATCTAAGGCCAGTAAGACGTCGTTCGACCCAATCACCCTCATAGAGGGAGAATTGAATGACAATGGAGACACGATGCGGGATGTCACCATGGAGGTACTGAAACAATTCAAGCAGCAACAACAGAAACTATTGGGGGCCATACAGATGGGTCTGCAAGAGCTATAGATCTACACATCACATGGTGGCACGCCATCCACCAGCCTCACTATTGTTACTTCAGAAGCTGCTGAGATGTTTCGTGCAAAGGACTCTCGAGTGATAGTGCTACCGAATGGAGCACTGACCATAGAAAATGACGCTGACAGGCCCACTGTCAGTGCCCTCAAGGGAGTAGGGTTAAACTTAGTAGTGCTCCCTGGTGAGGAGCTCCACCTGATGCAATATGGAGTGATCATGAAGTTGAGGGCCCGTGAATAGCACACTTTGCATGTAATCAGTGAGCATAAGACTTGTACAGATGGCCTTGCAACAAGACACCACCCTCACTTCCATGGTGGAACTTAATAACACAAATATGTGCATGATCAAGGCTGTGAGGGAAGCTTGCTGATTTGTCCCTGAATTGGTCATTCATAAGGATGCGGAGGCAGATGAACAGGTCTAAAAGCTTGCTACAGGGGTGCGTGATGCTCGCACAGAGTTGGCTAAGGTTTAGCTGGAGTTGAACCTATAGATTATAGATTTATAATTGAAGGCCCAACCTTCAACTCTACCCAAAGTAAAGGAGTAGCATGCAACTATTGTCACAAAGGCAATAGTGACGGTAGATAGTGTAGTAGCATACAACACACGGCTTTTTGAACAATCATTCAAGGTCTTGATGATCCTACAGGAGGATCCTAATGTATAGTGGTTGGAGAAAGAGGCACAAGAACTGCAGTAGTGCTATGATGAATAAAAAGGTATGGCGTGCACCATTTCTCTCACACAAAGACTGGTGAAGCTGTAGGAGGCCAAAACATTGAAAGAATAGGTAGATGCAGTGCAACACAAAGAGGTAGTGTTGAAGGCACGCTTGAAGCCTTGGTTGGACGAAGCTTATTCAGTCATGACCTCTATTGAAGGCAAGCTTGGTAATCTATAAGCAACTCAGCAGAGGCTTTAAGCTGATAGTTTAGGACTAGCGACAAAGTAGTTGGTTGAATAAGTGAAGCAAGTGGCCACACAGTGCACCATCGAGGTTGTCGTCATACAGGTCGAGATGGGAGGTCTTCGCGGCAAGGTCTCCATGCTCGTACAGTGACTCGAGGGCGAGTCACCATGTTTGTGTTGGGGGCCTGTTGGGAACAGGTTCCCCAAATGGAAGTTTTGGGCCCAAAAGCCCACGTTTTGGGAAAATTTTGTAATAAATTTGTAAAGTCTCCTCACTTTGTGGTTGTGGAGCGTGAAGGTGTCAAGAGTCATAAAGGGTTGTCTGCCCTTATTTTGTAAAGTTTCAAGTCAGCTATAAAGATCTACCCATGGTCCGCGGACCATGGGATTATATAAGAAGGAGCTAAGTAAGTAAGCTCTAAGTAGTGAGTAGTGAAGAGGAAGCATTGGATTTTTGGTAGAGAAGTCTAAGTGTTTTGGTTCTTAGCGTAGGTAGAGGCTCTGCAGCTGAGTGTGCATAGGCCTACAGTGGAAGTCTGTAGTTGAGTGCGCAGACCCATACAACTGTGTGCGTAGGGCAGATAGAGTCTGTATTAAACTGGAAGATATCAATAAAGAAAAGTATTTTTCAATTATTGTGTATTTAGTTCTGTTAATGCATCTTATTATATTGCATTTGGGGATTAATTTAAAATGTTTATTTGATGCGTGAATATATGTGATTGTATTGGTTAATTGAACGCAAGTAAGGATATCAGTTTACACGGCGCTAACTATGATTGATTAGTAAGATAAATAAAACACTAAAGATAACTTGGGAACATATACAATACGTTGTTATAGCTGCACGGAAGTACTTGGACCACAAGTTAGGGCTATGCAAAGGTCAATTGTAGACCGTTGTGGAGGTACTAAAGGGTGGAATAAAGGGTAGACTGATAGAGCCCTAAGGCTTAGTGACATGCACGAAACTAGGGACTAAGGGTATAAATTGATATCACGACCATCTCACGGTGCGGAAACTTGGTTCCAACATCCCCCCATAATGCTTCAGGTGAGACTTCAGCCCGCGCTCTTCAGGCTGATGCCGAAAGGGCCAGTAGTGTAGGGATTTGTTTGGCTAACTAACGTTGAACCTAGGTTAGGCCCCACAAAGCCAACACATCCCGACGAAGGTTCATCCAATAAAAATACTTCTGCAATAATGCCACTTTTTTCTCTACTCTGAAATGTCTAGCGACCCGACCGTAGTGCGCCTCCCAAATCATCTTGGAAAGCTTGCTTGAAGGAATGCAAATGTGTCTTGGGTGGTATAATGGTGCATCCCGGAGGTGAAAATTTGTAACTTTCTTACCTTCCAAGGGTTTTTAGTATGTGTTGTTGAATTTTGGATCACTCTCGTAAAGATGCAGCGACCCCGAAACCTTGTGCCCATAGGAGTCGAGCACAGTGATCAGTGCCATGACTTGTGGTCGGTTGAGGTAGTCTCCAACATTATTAGTGTTTCCATTCTTATAATTAATGTTAAAATGGAATTTTTGCAGGTATATGGACCATTTCTAATGGTGATCGTTTTGAAAATTCCCTTGTGTCTGTATGATCTACAGGGGTCAGTGGTTTGTGTGGATGATTGCTTCCTTCCCCATAATGTAGTGATTTCATTGACAACATGCCTGAACAATGGAATACATTTTTTGTCATAAGTTGGATACCTTATGACCTTACTAGTAGTGCTTAGGAGTTAGATACTGACTTCAACTTGATTGACTTGCTTAGCTTCCATGCTTTTGAGTAGGAGAGACAGAATAACTAGGACTCACTTATAGACATTCTGATTCACTTATGATCTTGAAAGCCATCCAACCACCTGAGAGATGAGATCTTGAATCTTAGAACAACCAGATTAGGAGTCTTATACTCTATTCAGGATGTAAACACACCGATAGCTTCATTCTGCATTCTGACCGTCCAACCCCTTTCTTTCGCTCTCCGCTTATGGCTCCCACTTCATGCTCTCATTGCTCAGCCCCACTTTCGGATTGTGTCTGAAAGTTTCTCATTATGGCAAGCCACTGGATGTCCCATGTTGAGTAAGAACTACACCAATAACATAGTCGAAGGAATTTGTCTCAATGTCAAATGGTTGTTGTAGGTCTAGTAATGTGAGAAGCGGTGTAGAGTAGAGGAAATGCTTCAACTTGGAAAATTCCTTATGTTGGCTTTTGGACCAAGAAAATTTTGTTTTTGCTCTGCCCTTCGTGACTTGACTTAAATGCTAAGGATGTCAAAGAACCCCAACATGAACCTGTCGTAGAAATTGGTGAGACCCAGAAAGCTGTGCAGCTCTCTTAGAGTGGTTGGGGATGGCCAATCCCAAATGACTTATATCTGGGCTGGTTGCACATGCACTCGCTAATCATTAATTATGCACCCTAGATATTGAACCCGGGTCATGACAAAAATACATTTCTCCAAATTGGCACACAACTTGTGTTGTCACAGGGTTTCAAGGAATTGTCGAATATGGTGGAGGTGCTCTTCCCAACTCTAGTTGAAGATCAAGATGCCATATAAATACACCACGATGAATGCATTGGTGAAGGGTCAAAAGATGTCGTCCATCAATATCATGAAGGTTTCAGGGGCATTCGTCAACCCGAAAGGCATGACCAACCATTCAAAAAGGCCCTCCATAGATTTGAAGGTAGTCTTTCACACATTGGAGGGTTCGATAGGCACCTGGTGATAATCAAACTTCAAGTCAATCTTGCTGAAATATTTTCCCCCTTTGAGTTGGTCCATAAGGTCATCAATCCATGGAATTGGGTACCTATTCTAGACAATGATCTTATTTAGCGCCCGATATTCAATACAGAGTCTCCAGGTCCCACCCCTCTTCTGTACCAATACAATCTGGCTCCCATAGGGTGATGAGATTGGCTTGATGTTCCCTTTCTAAAAAAGCTCCTGAACTTGCCTCTTGATCTCATTATTCTCTAGAAAAGTGAATCGATAAATCAGTCCATTTGGTAGTGGCGCACTAGAGGTGAGATCGATGGAGTGCTTGATATGATAGTGTAGAGGTACCCCTATAGGTGAAGTGAAAATGTCCCTATACTCCTCCATGACCTTGTCCATCTGTTTCTATTGTGCAGAGGACCCCTATCTGGAAGTCATGGCCACAACCTTCTTCTTCCCCTTGGAAGTCGTGGCCACAACTTTTTTCTTTCCCTGAGGGCAAATCATAAGGAAAACAAATTTCCTGGTCTATGAAATGATCTTACTCCACTTCTTTGCAGTGATCAAAGAGATGTCAGTAGGCGAGACTACCTCTAGTATCCTATACAACATGTTGCTTCCACATGTATGGTTGTCCTTATAATACATCACAAACTTCAATATGAGCAACATCACACAGTACCTCATCCACGAAGGGCTTGATGTTATAGGGAAGGCAACACTGCTAGTTGATGTAAAGATCTTGTCCTTGGTCAAGCCATTTGATTATGTACAGTTGCGAATGTGCTATCTTTGTTAGGCCCAACCACTTCACGATCACTGCTGAAATGAGGTTCTTTTTGCTCCCACTATTGACAATGAACTGCAGTGGGGAACCTTTCACCCACATATATGAGTAGAAGAGGCATTCCCCCTCCTCTGGATCTTTAGGCTCATTCTTCTAGATTTTGATTGTGGCCATGGTGGAATTGGGCTCTGTGTCAATGATCTACTTCCTTTTTTCATTCCCCTTGTTAGGTTCTGACTCATAGTAAAAACTTGCGTCTGATTCAAAACCCTTCAGCTCAGCCACCAGTGACTGCTTGGCCTGACACTCACTTGTGTTGTGATTGGAGCTCTTATGAAACTCACACCATTTTCCTGTGTCTTTCTTTGTCTTTGTGGTGTTGTTATTTGCTTGTGGCTTCAGTGGCTTGTCCTAGGATGCCCCACCTTGGATTTGGCCTTTGCTCTATGGTTTGGGGGCACCATTTCCTTGCTTTGGATTCACAGATCCAAAGTCTCTCTTATTTTGTTTAAAATTATGCTCAATCTTGAAAGCATATTGGTATGTTGTTCCGAGCAAGGAGATGTCGAAGAACTCCATCTCATCCTAGAAGTACTTGTGTAGATAGTCGTGGTACTTGAGTACCAAAGGCTACTCATAATCCTTGATACCCAACTTAGTGTATAGGGTATGGAAAATATTTGTGAACTCGGGAACATCTTGGTCCCTTCCTTGTTGTACTGTGGTCTACTTTATGTATTTATCTTCATAGCCCCTGATAGCGTAATATTATTCCTTTATGTCATCTTGGAAATAATCGCAAGCAGGTGTGGATGAAAACAATGAGAATTCCCTCTCATGCTTTTGCTCACAGTAGGTTTCCCACCAGTCCTGGATGTGTGGGGCGGCTTTGAGAAGTGAAAAAGTAATATTTTCTCGATTGGAAAAATCATGAATTGAAAAATATCCTTTGAATAGATTCAACCATTTATTTACGACATATGTATCTATTTGGCCCTCAAATATGGGAATATCAAAGTTAAATTGTACCTTAAAAGGAGTGGCACCTCCAGAGTGGCTATTGGATGAAGATGTGTCGCCTGTGGGTAGTTGTCGAAGGATTTGGGCAAAGTTATCCATCATCGTTTTACTTTGTCGCTTGAGGGCTTCCTCAAAAAATATTTTGAAAGGATCTCTTGCCCCCTCATCTTTCTTTTCTTTCACCATGGGAGGCTGTTAGGGCTTGTGAGGTTGTTCTTGCAATGGTTCAACCAAATTGAGATGTAACTCCTTATACCCTTACCTTGTTGGGTACATGCAAAGAAAAATAGAGAAAGAGCAGACCGCTCTGATACCACTAATCCAAACTTAAACAGGAATGTAACAAATTACAAATATAACCATCAATATAGAAATACACTAGAAATAACACTTCATTTCATTAATATCATAATACTGAGATATGCTTACAAACAGAATGGAAATAAGCTAGCTCGGGCAATGGTAGCTTATCTGTAAGAAAAGATGTGGTGGCTACATGCCTCTGAACTGTGTTACAATGAGGCTCCAAGGCCTATCTATTATTGAAAATCAATGGAAAATACTAAACATCCAAAAAGCTAAGCCTAGGAGATGAAGCACCAAAACTGTGGGCCCCATTTGGGTAAATTGGTACTTCAATTTCCTGAGGTCCTAACTTTGGAATACGATATCCGTTTGGCTATCATAATACCTTGTTTTGAATATATTGAAGAGCGAGCTGGAATCAAGTTAGCAAACTCATTTGTGGCTTAATGATATTGTCAACTTTCCCTAAAAAACATCGTTTAGGGCCTCAAAATGGCTCTTGAAGTTTAGGACCTGAAATACTACCAAAAATAGTAAATTGTGCTACAACTAAGGAAAATGAAAAATTGAAAGAGATAGTGTTGGGGGTCCAAGTGGAATAGGAGGGCGGCTGCCAATATCCACTTGGATAAATGTGATTACTTTTCATAAAAAAAATTATATAAGGCTCAAGTGGGGTTTGAGTTTGGTTTTTGATAAGGAAAGTCAAGGTTTAAAAAAAAAGAGAAGCGTGAGTGGGGTTATTCAACATTATTAACTAGAAGTGCATTAAAATTAAAATTACTTTTGAAAGGTTAAAAAAAATGATTGTTTTTGATGTTTTTGAATTTTTTTTTTTAAGTTTATTTTTAATACACAAAACTTGGAGTTTATTGGAAAGGAGAAATTTTAAGTTTTTAAAAAAAAAAGGCTTTTTGGAAGAGAAATTTTTGAAGAAATATGGCTTTCTCAAATTTCCAACCCCATTTCTCACTGTTTGCAGGCAAGGATTATGATGTGTGGGCCATTAATATGGCGACCATGTTGCAGACTCATGATGTTTGGGATTATGTCTAGTTTGGGTTTTAAGAACCTATGGATGAAGCAGAAGAACTAGGCCTTATTGATGCAAAAGGGGAAGAAAAAAATAAGAATGCACAACCGTTGTAGCTTATCTAGCAGGGAGTGGTCCGAGTAGTGTTTCAGAATATTATGATCACGTCTTCAACAAAGACAATATGGGAGACCTTGGGGGAAAGATATAAAGGTATGGCCAAAGTCAATATTGTTAAGTTGGAGAATACTAGGAGAGATTTTGAAAGTGTGCAGATGAAGGAGACATAGGACATCAATTCTTTCATGAATTAGGTCATGACTATCATAAATCAGTTAAAAATTTATGGTGAATAAATTAAAGATCAAACAGTGGTTGAGAAGATCCTCAGATATTTGTCTACCAAATTTCATTTTGTGGTACCTTCCATAGAAGAAGCCAAGGATTTTCCATCATTGGCAGTTGCTGATTTGATGGGATCACTTCTATGACATGAGGCAAGGATAGATAGAAATAAGGATTCCACTTTAGAGACCACTTTCAAAATCGAGGTTTCTATTTCAAGACATAAAGGTCGAGGTAGAAGTAGATCGACAGGTATAGGATGAGGTAGAAGATATGGTGGTCAAATAGATGGTCGAGAAGAGCATTAACATGAAAGTGGAATCAACTGCAGAAGCTTTAGCAATAATCAAAGATTTGACAAATCATAGGTGAGATGTTATTATTGCAATAAAATTGGTCATTATTCCCATGATTGTAGGAAGAGGATGGTTGATCAAGGAAACCAGAGAGCTAATATCACTACAGAGAGTACTAACTCTATGTTCCTAGCTTTCCATACCATGCATGAACCTTCTAATAATGTGTGGCAATTAGATAGTGGTTGCAGTAACCACATGACAGGCAACAAGAATTTGGTTGCAAATTTGGATCAATCTATGAAGACATAGGTAAAGTTAGGGGCTAACAAGACTATGGATGTAGATGGAAAAGGAGTGGTCAAAATTATGACCAAGAAGGAGGAGTCAAAGACAATCTTAGAAGTATATTATGTTCCTCGTCTGAAACATAATTTGATAAGTGTTGGTTGATTGACATAGAAGGGATACAAACTTATATTTCAAGGAAAAGAATGTGTTATATATGATAAGCCTCCAAGAAATTTGTTGATAGAAAAGGTGCAGATGACGAGGAACAAACTCTTTCGCCTATTCATGAATTACAGTGATCAGGTCAGTTCATTTACAGTTGCATGTTCTAACGGTTATTGGTTGTGGTACTTTCGGTTTTGACACTTAAATTTTTCTGGTTTAAGATTGTTGTAGTAGAAATAGATGGTCAGAGGATTACCTCCCATCAAAGAACTTGCTAGTACTTGTGAGTGTTTCAACTTGGGAAATAAACACCATGAATTTTTTCCAAAGGGAGTTGCATACAGAGAAAATCAACCTCTTGAGCTAGTGCATACAGACTTGTGTGGACCTATGAGGACACATTCAATTGGTGGAAGTCATTACATTTTCACTTTCATTGATGATTAAAGTACAAATACATGGGTTTAGTTCCTGAAGAAAAAGTATGATAATTTTGAAATGTTCAAATAATTCAAAGCCTTAGCATAGAACCAAAGTGATCAACAGATTAAGGTATTGAGGTCATATCATGGTGGAGAATATGATTCAAAGTCACCCCATGATTACTACAAACAACATAGAATCATAAGATAATTTACAACCAAGTACACAATGCAGCATAATGTTGTAGCAGAGAGAAATAATAAGACAATTATCAACATGACAAGAAGCATGTTGAAAGGAAGAAATTTGTCTAATGAGTATTAGGTAGAAGTAGTTGAATGTGCTATTTATGTGATCAACAGATATCCTACAAAGAGTGTGATGAACATAGTACCAAAACAAGCATGGTCAAGTATGTCTTGCAATGTATCTTATCTCAGAGTGTTTGGATGTGTAGCTTATGCACATGTTCCTAAGGAGCGAAGAGGCAAATTGGATGATAAAATTGAAAAATGCATATTTACTGGTTATAATGAGCAATCAAAAGCTTACAAATTGTATAACCCTATCACCAAGAAGACCATAATTTGCATAGATGTTGTGTTCAAAGAAAAAGAGTCATGGAATGGTAGTATAAACAAAATAGTTAATACACAAATGTCCCTAATGTAGCAGAAAAGGAGCAGCAAGAATCACCGGTGAAGACACCAAACAAAGACACACTAATTAGGACTCCAAGATTTTCTGTGCAGCACGGATCTTCAAGAAGATCAATAGATTGAGATTCTCATAGCAATCAATCAGGTGATGAATCAAGAAATGGTAAGAGAAAGATGAGAAGTCTAAAAGATATTTATGATGATTTGGATGTTATTTCAAATTTTTCATTGTTGTCATTCCAACCTTCTTCATTTGAAGAAGCAATCAGAGATGAAAATTGTGTGCAAGCCATGGATGAAGAAATTGAAGCTATTGAAAAGAATGACACTTAGGATTTGGTTGATTTTCCAAAGGTCAAAAATCTCATTGGTGTGAAGTGGGTGTACAAGACAAAGTTGAACGAGAAAGGTGAAATTGACAGATTTAAAGCAAGACTTGTAGAAAAAGGATTCCCTCAGCAACCGAGAATAGACTTTGGATAAACTTTTGCTCCAATAGCTAGATTGGATATTATAAGAGAAGTTCTAGCCACAACAACTCAGAGCAAATGGAAAGTATATCAAATGGATGTGAAATCAACATTATTGAATGGAATTATAGAAGAATAAAGTTATGTACAACAACCTCCATGTTATGAAGTTGAAGGTAAAGAAGATAAAGTTTACAAGTTGAAGAAAGTGCTTTATGGACTCAAGCTAGCAACCAGAGCTTGGTATAGAAAAATTGACAACTACATGATTAAGAATGAATTTTGTAGAAGAAACACTAAGCCTACCTTGTACACAAAGGTAAATAAGCATGGACAATTTTTTATTATTTTCTTATATGTTGATGACATGATTTATACAAGTGATTTTCAGTTAGACGAATTTAAAGTAGCAATGATGAAAGAATTTGAGATGAAAGATCTTGGTCTCATGAAATATTTTCTTTGCATAGAAGTTGAGAAATCTTAAAAATGAATTTTTATTTGTCAAAATAAAAATGCCAAAGATTTGTTGAAAAGGTTTAGGATGGATAATTCAAAAATTTTCCCTACACCAGTTGCAACATGTTAAAAGTTAAACAGGGATGATGAAGGATCAGATGTCAATCCAACTCTATTTAAAAGATTGGTTGGAGGCCTCATGTATCTCATAGCTACAAGATCGGATATTATGCAAGGATTAAGTTTGATTTCCAGATTTATGGAGACTCCAAAATACACACATTGGAGAGAAAAAAATCAAATTCTGCGATACATAGCAAGAACTAGAGATCATGGCATAATGTATGCAAGAATTGAGAAGAATGATTTAATTGGATACACAGATAATGATTTTGTATCCAGTTTGGATGATAGGAAGAGAACTTTCAATTATGTGTTCCATCTTGGTTTAGGTGTGACAACATGGGAATCCAAGAAGCAACCTATTGTGACACTTTCATCAGTAGAAGTAGAATATGTAAAAACAATATCAGCAACATGTCAAGTAGTGTGGTTAAGAAGAGTATTTAAGTAGTGTGGTTAAGAAGAGTATTTGATGGACTCAAGCAGAAACAACAAGGATCAAAACCAATATATTATGACAACACCTCAACGATTGCACTAGCTAAGAATAACGTGTTTCATCAAAAGAGCAAGCATATTGATACTAGATATCACTTTATTAGAGAAAATGTGAGAAATGGAGAAGTTCAATTGAAGCCTTGTAAATCGAGTGATCAATTGGATAATATATTTACTAAGACATTAGCAAAAAATGTGTTTGAGTTTCACAAAAGAAACTTGGGTGTTGTAAGCCTAGCTGAGACATAGACTAGTAGGCATGTTTGAGTTTTCATGAGTCATGACTTAGTTTAGAGGTCGTAATTAAGGGGGAGTATTAAACTAAGCTAATTACTCTTGGATGATGAGTTGGATAAAATTAGAGAGTTAGTTACCCAAGTGTTGAGTCAAGTCGAGTTAAGTGATAAATGAACATAGTGTGTTGTTGCATGTCAAGTTATTTTATTCAAGTCACTAGTCGAAAAAGTTTAAACACCCTTTACCGGGTTCATTGTAATAGAAAGTTTTGTGTGATCAGTAGAAGAGATACAACTCGTATGTTTTGTGTGTGAAATTTTTGCTTAAGCTCCTTTGTGTTTACAACATATTTTCGGTTCATGGCTATGTAAATTTCACTTTTCAAGACATATATCATTCTTAGAAAGATTTATAATTTAGGGCCTCTTGTTCATGCACCTGATTGTTGCAACACATATGTTGAAAATGGTAAAAGTGTTACAAATAGAGAGTTTTGAATGGACCTCTCTGAATTTCTAGTTGGTCAATTTCTACTTGGTTGGAGGAGTTTGGGCATTTATAAGGCTCTAATGAGTTGTTACACAGGCTCTTAAATTTGTAACAAAGGGTGTCTACAACTTAGCAACCCATATCAATTCCATTAATTGTGGATTTTAATTCAACAGGGGATCCAAAGAAGATGTGTTGCACCTTGGAAGGTGTCATACTATTCAAAAACCACCACTTTAATATATGATAAATTTCCTATGAAATTTATTATATTAAAATAGGGACCCTTTAGTTTTAAAAGCCTTTGATTTTATTTCTTTAAAAACAAAAAATTAAAAAATAGAAAATCAACATGAAAAATGTTAATAAAATCCCATAACCAAAGTTTAATACTTAGGCTTTTTAATTAAAACCCAATTATTAAACCTTGATTATTAAAAAAACAAATTTTAAATAGCCCCTAAAACCAAAACTATACTTAGGCTTTTAAAAACCTTAATTATTAAACGAAATGGATTATTTAATTAAAAAAAAAAATTAGAGCTTTTTTTTCAAAATACCGAAGGTTAAAATCTTTATAACTTCACCATACCCCACATCGAAAATTGACATAAAAAAGAAATCCGTTGTGATTGCAATATAAGCATTGGACCTGACAAACATGTTAAAGCAATCCTATAAATCCCTCGTGTCCGTAGATAGTAGTAATCACAAAATTAAGTCTTTTCCTTAACCCAATTGCAATTTTATAAGGTTGGAACCGACTAGGTCGTGAACTTCACTTTATAACAATATCACATCTGGGACATCGCAAATTCCATAGCCAAAGTCCCATGGCCTATCCCTTCTTGATTGCGATATGCGATATATCCAGATCTGACTGGATTATACACTGCAATCCATAAATCCCCCATGTTCGTGACTATCACAAGACTCAAAGGCTTCAGATCAAGCCCCTCTCTGCATCACTAAATGTGATATGCAATATAAGCTCCAGACCTGATAGGATTATACATGCCAATTAATAAATTCCCCCACATTCGCGACTATCGCAAATACCAAAGGATCATGCCTCCTGCCTCCTACCCCATAATGATTTTGATTGCGATATGATCCACGCCATTTTCCATGTCACGCATCACATCACCTATGATGTCATCCTCCACATCATCCCTCATATCGCAAATTACAAATATTTTAGAACTGATACCTATCCACCTTTCTATTTGTTGTGATATTGATATTGCAATTGCAAGTTTTCACGGGACCTAAGCCATTCCTCCTATGCCTCATTCCAATTGCAAATTGGTCTTGATTGATATATTTTGGATTTTAGTCTATCTCGATAGGGATTCTCCATGCTTGAAATATGACAATAATTCCTACCCTGTCGGTCTCCAACCGCTTGTGTTTATTCTGGGTTTTTCCCTTGATTCACAAGCGATTACGATTTGGATTTTTGTTAAAATGTTCCTATTTTTTATTAGAATTTCTGGGTTGCAAAACTGGTTTCGTTTTAATCAAAATGACACACTTGTTTAGTTAATTTTATCTGAGAAATACTAATCTTTATTTACGATATACTTATCCATGACTTATCTGTTTAGGTACAAACAAAACTCAACATCAAGGAGGAGAAAGTTGTGCAAAGAAAGAAGTAGATCAGTTCCACAAAATCTATAGAAGGCGAGGATATTTAGATCGAAAGTCAGGGATAATAAGTCAGGAATGGTAAATTGTTTTTATTTTTCATGATTCAAGGAACTTCATTTAAATTTTTCAGTGTTGTGCACAAACTTGGTATTTTTAAACAATTTGTATTATTATTTAATTAGACATGATGGATCGATTTAATGGTCTAGAATTTGATATAGAAATCCTAAGGAAGAATTTGCATTTCTGTATTTCTTCTTGAATATTTTTTTGAATAAAATTTTCGGATCGTGGCCTCTTTTATTTTTGCAAAAAAACTTGAGTGTTGTTGCATTCCTGTATTACATTAAAGAATTGGAGCAAAAGATAAAGGGCCGAGACTGCTAATTTCTTGAAAACAAATGTTTTTGGATACGAGTATTTCTATCAGTATTTTAAAAAGATTCTGTTTTCTTTTATCACCTGCAGTTTCTCTATGTTTTATGTTATATGCATTTCTGTAAAACATCATTAGCATAAATTCATTTATGAATATGTTTAAATGCTGCAATATTTTAATGACATGTATCAAAGACAATTAATGATATTTTTATTATGATATAAACTTATCATAATTCTTTTAATTAATTTCTTAATTAAAATAATTAATTTAAATCATTCTTCAATTCTAAACTAAATTATTAATTTCTTACTCGTCTACTAAGGAAAATTATTCTAGATCACAATCAAACTGTTAAACCCGGGTAATAAATAGATTATTTTCATATATTTGATCTTTTAGTTATAAATTATTCCAAAATCCATTTTTCCATCCCATTATAAGCATTTCATATTCATTTTATTACCTCTCATTTGGAAACTTGTCCCATTATTTCCCAGTCGCAACCACTACCCCAAACGAAAAAGGAGTTGTTTAAGGTCTGGACCAGGTGGTTATCCCCCATTTTTGAGCAGCGAATTTCGAGGCATCAACATTTTGGTGCTAGAAGGAGGGCCACGACTATGAACGGAATAGAGAATTAAATCTAGAATAAAAATTCATTCCAAGAGTCACCCCTCCCCACGATCACCTCTAACTTCTCGATCCTCATCTAAAACTCCTATTTCTAGATCAGAATTTGAGAAGTCACACCCAAAATCTCCTAGAACATTACCTGATTCATCTTCTTCACATAAGGAATCAGAGGTTGAAACTTTAATTAAAAAATTAGAAAGTATTTCTATCTCCGATAAAAAACCTCAACGATCAGAAACATATAAAGGTAGTGTATCTTCATCTTTTCAACCCACTCAGATTTTAACTCATTCTCAAAGTGAGAATCTTGGAGTTACTCCATTTGAGTTTCCTCTTCCCGCTTTTCGAAAGAAAACTAAGAAATACAAGTCACAGTCGTCAACTAACGAGATTTTTTCAAATTCCCCTCCACAAACACCTTAATTCTCTACATTCATTCCCACTTCTTCCACTCAAACTCCCATTCAAACTCCAATAATGGTAGGACAACAACCAGCCAGACCATGGGCTAATCCTAGTGCTGTGCAAATGCCATCACTTCTCCATGCTTTACCAAAACATCCTGAAAGGTAGCTACCAAAATTCAATCCCGATGATGGATTACTTGATGAGAAACATCTCCATAACTATATGTTAGCTATCAATCTTAATGGAGTATCTAAAGAAGATTGTGTAGTAAGATTGTTTCCCTACACTGTTCAAGGATCAACAAGATCATGGTACTTTTCATTGCCAACTGATTCTATAGCTAGTTGGGATATTTTTGAAGAACAATTCTTAACCAGGTTTGGTGATGATCACACTCTAGTTGAAAACATTAAAGAAGGATTAGAAGTTGAGAAAATAATACTTACTTTAGAAAATGAAACTGCGTCTGATGAAAGAAAAGCCAAAATGGTGTCTTTTAAGGATGAACTGAAAAACAAAACTCCTAAAGATCCCTTTTACCTTGAAGGATTGCAAAAGTCTTAAAAAATATGTCTAACAAGATAGCAGAGATTAAAAAAAAAGTAGCTGAAATCATTTAAAATAAATCAAAATAAATCAGCCAACTAATCGTCAACCTCCAAGCACCATATCAATTGTTGAAACAGATTATGAGGATGAGGATGAAGCAACATTTTCTGCTGATGAATTCCGAGATGAAAAAATAGTTGAGTTAAACGAAATGTGGGATTTCATTCTTCCTATATCTGATAGTGAAAATGAACATGAAGCATTACTTGTTAATACAACAAGTAAAGGTCCATTTGATAGTATACAACCAATTCAAAAAGAAAAACCTTAAACTCCTTTCTCTAAAGATAATGTTGTTAATAAAAAAAATCCACTTCCACATCTAATCAAGTGATTCCCTCTTCATCTAATTCTCCATCTCCACCCAAAACCTTAGAAGTTTCAGATAATATTGAGTATAACAAAGTAGAGGACATGAAAAAAGTAAAACAAACTATCTCCCTCTATGAACTCATTAAACTCAAACAACAAAAGAAGCTTTTATTTAAAGAATTAAATGTAATGCCCTCTTCTCCTCTCCTTGTTGCTGTAATATCCAAGGTTGCAAATGGAATGGGTAAACCTCTTGTTAATTCACTATTTGATTCCTCTAATGCTATTTTAATAGGGGGCAGTTATAATTCACATACCCCTCCTTTCCTGTTGACTTTTGAGATATTCAATAAAAATGTACATAACTGCTTGGTAGATTTAGGAGCTTCTTCGAAGATTATGCCATATTCAGTTCGTTTAAAATTGAACATGTCTCCTCACAAATATGCAGTTTATATTGTGAAACTTGATAGGACAAAATTCAATGTCATAGGAGAAATGAATTTAGTCATTCAATTATCTTCAAATTATAAAATTTGTCAAATAATTGATATACTGGTTGTCGACATTCCAGATTTCTAGGGTTTGATCCTTAGTAGGGATTGGTCAGAAAAACTACACGGTTATTTTTTCACTAATTGGTCTCACCTATGGATTCCTTACAATGGTAAGCCAAATCAAGTTAAAATCAACTGAGAAAAACACAAGAAAAATTCGGGAACAACTTTTGAGGGTAAAAGTGAGCTAGTAGCATTTAATAATAACATCCTTGGAAATTACTCTACTGAATCATTTTTTGGGATTTTCAATGCACAAATGTCACCTTTTATGAATAATTCAATAACTTCCCAAATTGAATATTTTTCACAAACAAATTTTTCTAGATGTGTAAATATGTCAGAAAAAACATTAGTTAACTCTTTGTTTTGGAAATTGTATTTCGATGGATCAAAGTCAAGTGATGGTGCAGGTGTAGGTTGCATATTGGTTAATCTTGAAGGTGAAAAGACAATGCTAAATTGCAGGTTAGAATTTGAATGCAGAGACAATATTGTAGAAAATGAAGCATTCGTCCAAGTTATGTACAAAGCAATATGCCTTAACGTTCAATACATTCAAGTTTTTGGAGATTCAGAAATTGTAATTAAACAAATAAGAAACACTTTGCATTGCATTTCTAGACACTTGAAGAATTATCAGCCTTTACTTCAATCTCTCACTTCACACTTTTTAGCTGTTAACATTTCTTCTATTTCTAGGATTCATAATGCTAGTGCTAACCTTCTCACTAATGTTGCATCAAAACTAATTCCATCAAAAGATTACAGCCCAGAAAGATTTTCTATAGAGTTAATTTTTAGACCATCCATTCTTGCTAATATCACCAACTGGCGGGTATTCAATGATGATGAATACATTCTAAAGTTTTTAACTTCAAAAAAATCATATGATAACCAAATAACTGATGAAGATGAACACGCTAGTCAATTAAAAAAGAAAATCAACGATAATCTCATACCAAAATTTGTAGTTAAACTTGAGGATATTTACGATTTAAAAGACAAATTCAAAATGGTTACTAGTTCAAAAGTTCAAAGTTCGACTTTAATATTTGAATTAATAAACCTTGGAATAGATCTTAAACCTCAAAATTTTAACTTAGGACTTGGTCTCTTATCTGACGAAAGATTATCTTTCATCCATTTATTAAAAAAATATAAGGATATCTTTGCTTGGAGTTACGAATATCTCAAAACATTTAACACTTCCATCATTCAACGCACAATTCCGATGACATCTAATGATAAATATGCCCAACAAAAATTAAGGTAAATTCATTTGAACTTAGAAAGTCAAATCAAAATGGAATCGAATAAACTCCTTAAGGCCAAAATAATTTTTCCAGTTATGCATTCAAAGTGGGTTTCCAACTTAGTGTCTATTAGGAAGAAAAAATGTGATATCCGAATTTGTATAGATTTTAGATACCTCAATAAGGCCAGTCAAAAGGATAATTTCCCATTGCCTACTAAGGAACACATTTTGCAATCATTTGCAGGTTTAGAACTTATGTATTTCTTTGATGGGTTTTTAGGATACAATCAAATCATGGTCCACCCAGATGATAGACTTAAGACTCCTTTTAGAACCAAATGGGGAACTTATGCTTACCAGAAAATTCTATTTGGGTTAATAAATGCAGGGGAAACTTTTCAAAGGGCTATGGATATAGCTTTCAAAGGTATGTTAAACAAAATGGTTGTTGTTTACTTAGATGACATTATTATTTATTCTGAGAAGAGAAATAACCATTTATATGAATTAAAACAAATCTTTGAACGTTCTAGAAAATATGGGATTTCAGTAAATCCAAAAAAGTTTTTCTTTACTCTTAACATAGTTACTGGTCAAACGGGAACTATTACCTCAAAATGGGTACTCGGGCCCAAAAATCTAAAAAATAACATGAAAGCACAACCCAAAAATAAAAACTTTTGATTCTGCATCATTAATTTTTTTCCAGAGTAAATTTTCAATATTTTTTAAAATATAACAGTAAAAAACAATAAAATCCATTTCGTTTGGTGCAAAAAACACCTTGAAATTGAAAAGCGTTGATATCAGGAATAACGTTTTTTTTTTTTTTTTTTTTTTTTTTTTTTTTTTTTTTTTTTTTTTTTTTTTTTTTTTTTTTTCAGGATACATTTTCAACATTTTTTAATAATGACGTTAAAAATAAAAATATCATGACTTTGAAAAACATTAAATTTCCAACGATTTTCAAGCATGACATTAAAGATAAAATATCACATCTTTGAAAAGCCTTAAAATTCCAGTGGTTTTTAAGCACGACATTAAATTTAAAATATCACTTTTTTGAAAAACTTTAAAATTCCAACCAGTTTCCAACATGGTGCTAAGAAAAAATATTTATAATTGTTTTCAACCATAACATTGAAGATAAAATATCACGACTTAGAAAAACATTAAAATATTGACAATTTTCAACCATGGAATTAAAACCAAAGATTACGACTACAAAACAATATTAAGTTTTCAAAATATTTCAAGCATGACATTATGTAAAAAATTTATGACTAAAAGAACTTTAAAAATGAAATCCTGAATGAAAGAGTTATTATACCAAGAGTAATGCTTTTTAAATGATAAATGTATAGCAATTTTAAAATCTTAGGCTAAAACAATTGATACTTTACATTATTTTTTATTTTTATTTTTATTTTTATTAAATACTATCAAAATTAGCACGCAGATGTAGGTGAGTTTCAAACCCATTGTAATGAAAACTTAAAGACCAACCATGAATTAATACATTGGTGGGTAGACTCGATTCATTATAATGAAAACTTAAATCAACTATCAATGCACATAATGGGATCTGGTTGCTAGAGAAAGCATTGACACAGGGACCCTAATATATATATATAATATATATATATATATATATAAAACAAAACAAAATTCAAAATATTTGAAAAAAATAAAAAAAACATAACAAGTAATTAAAACAGAAAAAATATGACAAAAAAAATCAATATTAAAAAAATATATAGAATTGGAAAAATTCAATTATTGAAAAAAAATAAAAATAAAAAATAATAACAAGTAAAATAAAACATGACCAAAAAACATGACAAAAAAAAATAAATATAAAAAATATATACTAATGACATAAAAAAAAAACTATAAAATGTAAAAGAAATTAACCATACCATGTAAAATTTTAAAAAGGAAAAAAGTAAAATAAAATAAAAACCAAATAAAAAATAAAAAATAAATTACAAAAATAAAATACAACATTAAAGAAATAAAAAAAAAAAATAAAAACTTAAAAAAGAAAATTCCTTGATGACCCCGAGGCCCAACTGGTTAGGGATGGCAAGGTGAAGATTCATGACAAAAAATAAATTAA
>APFE031010185.1:0-12822 GCA_000404065.3 Pinus taeda | reverse complement strand
AGACTTCAGATTTCTTCTTAAGGAAATATATCCATGTATTCCTTGAGAAGTCATCTATAAATGATACATATTACACAGACTTACCCAGTGATGGAAATCTCACAGGTTCAAACACATCATTATGCACAAGCTCTAATATCTGTTTCATTGTCTTACCACCAGAGGGGAAACTCACCTGATTTTGCTTCCCATATACACAATTTTCACCGAAATCAAAATCCGGAGAGCTATTACTCATACCTTCTACCATACCTTTACCATGAAGTATTTGAAGGCCCTTCTCTCCAATATGTCCAAGCCTTTGATGCCACAACATGGTCTTCTCTCCAGAGACCACTAGATTTTCTGCTCCATTTTTCAGGAACCATAGAACTATTGCACCAGTCAACAACAGTGCTACCTTGCAACTTGTACAGAGTTCCAATCTGAACTCCCCACATCAATACCAGTCCTCCTCGAACCATCTTGCAGATATCCTTCTCGAACACTATCTTTACACCTGCATCATCCAACTTGCTTACAAAAATCAGATTTCTGGCCAATGCAGGAATATGAAGAACACCCGGAAGTGTTCTAACCCTATCATCTCTTAAGAAGACATCACCACCATCGTATTTCTTATACTCGCAGAACCACTCTCTATGGGGAGTGAAGTGAAAGGATGCACCTGTGTCAATTAACCATGCCTCATGATCTACATGTGTACTTGAAGAAGCCAAGTACACATCCCCACCTTCATTTGAGGTGGTTTTCACCTCTGCAAAAGGAGCATCATCAGATCCCTTTCCTTTATCAGGAGATTTAGATTTACACTCACTTCTGAAGTGCCCTTCCTTTTCGCATTTCCAGCACACCACCTTTATAGGTTTTCCTGGAGATTTAGATCTCCCTCTAGATTTAGATCCCCCACTCGATGAGTTATTTTTGTTTCTGTTCTGGGACCGTCCTCGTATAGACAAGGCATCACCATTCTGGTTGTCCATATTTTTCCGTCTCATCTCCTCTGTCAGCAAGGTTGAGACTTTCATCAAACTGCAAAGCAGTTGCATATGCTACCTATTTCAATAACCAAACTATCCCACGAATCTAGTAGAGAACACAACATACTGATGCACTTATCTTCATCTAAAATTTTAATATCAACAAATGATAACTTACTTACCAAAGTATTAAACGCATTCAGATGCTCTGTCACCGAGTCTCCATCTTTCATCCTCAGGTTATACAACTTTTTCGGTAGGAATAGTTTATTCACCAGAGACTTAGATTGGTATAAAGTCCCTAACTTGTCCCATAGAGCCTTCACTGTAGCTTCCCCTGATACATTCAGCAATATTGAATCTGAGACACACAATCGTATTGTGCTCTTTGCCTTCCGATCCAACTTCTTCCATTCCTCATCGGTCACTCTCGTTGGTTTAGTACTCGGATCTACCGCGATCCACTGATCTTTCTCCACCAACAGATCCTCCATCTTGAGTTTCCACAACTCAAAACTCTGACCATTGAACTTCTCAATCTCTATCTTCCTACCGTTCGCCATCTTCTTTCACCACTAGAATCGATCTCGCAGATCTCCCACTAAACAGGGTCTACCACAGGCCCGAGCGAAACCCCTCAGCAACAAAGGCATCCCCTTGAAGTGAAAACAGCTCTGATACCAAATGTACGTTTTAACCCCGTACAAAAATTGTCTGTGTACGAATTCTAAATCACAGAAAAATAAAAAATGCAAGAGCATAACAGATAAAACACATATACACAGAGATTTCCCATTGGATCCCAAAACCGGGACTACCAGCTTGATTTTTCATTATGTTCCTTTCAATGTTACAATACATATTTATACATGCCGAAGCATCTAATACCATGGACTGAAAACCATCGCGTCCAAAACCATGGACCGAAAACCATCGCGTCCAAAAAATATGTGCAAAAATCATGCACAAAACCATAGGTGGGTCTGCCCAACCTAACATAGGGTCCAAAAACAAAATTTTTTGGGGTGCTGCCGCGGACCCCATTAAGTGGGGTTACGAGTACCCCTCAAACCCCCTGTTAACAATGTGAAAAGAATATAACACAACCCAACAAGGGGAAGTGTTGTCGATGTGACAATGGGTGGCTTACCTAATTATTTCCTAAGGCTCATCCCTTGGTGAGGTTAGGAATTTTTCTCTACGGAGAATATGACCGATAAAATTTGTTGCACTATTTACAAGGACAAAGTCCATTCCTTAGGTGTTAAACATTGGCTTCAACAATATTTTGTGGGTAAGAATGGGATTTTTTTTTAGTTAACTCACATGGTGACTCCATTGCAAGGGAGAACCTCTTTCCTTTAAATATGGTTCCTTTGGAAGTTGATGAATATATAAAAATATTGATTTGAAACGGATTCTTTGGTATCCAATCATTACACTCCATATTGATAAGATGATTGCCTAAGATATAATGGTGATCCTTTATTTACTTCCTTCATGTTGCAAACTTTCTGATATACACTTCAAGGATAAATATAACACTCAAGGATGCATTGATGAGACTTTTTTTAAATTTTTCGAGAATAAACAGTAGGAGTGGGTAAAATATTATGGAAGTCCAAGAGGTATCAATTCCATGGATATTTCATTTTAGTTATTCCTTAAAAATTGGGATCCTCCACTTCAAAAATTTAAATATTATTTTGTTAAGTATTTTATAACTTTATAAGAAGAAGAGACTGATGTCTCCTCAGAAATTCAACCATGTGAAAGAAGAGTAGATGAAGAAATTCCTTGTGATCCCACTCAAGAATTTTGTTTTCCATATCAAAATATTGAGGATCAACTTTGGTTATCTAGAGAGCAATATCCTAAGACAAGAGAAGAAGAAGAGGACACATTCCATACGATAGTGTAGTTATAAGCTTGATGTATCTAATTGTCTATAGTAGGTCGGGAATTGCACATGTAGTGGGAGTATTGAGTGGGTATATGTCAAAACTAGGGAATGGGGCATTAGAAATAAGTAAAGAGGGTTTTTAGATATTTGTGGCACTGTTGACTATGGATTGTGATACCAAGGAAGAGTGGGATTGGTCAAATTGTTGGACATACACGGATTTCTCAGTGAAAATTGGGTTGGATATATGGATCAAAAAATATTTACAAGTGGGTATGTGTTTAACCTATTTAGATGAGAAATCAGTTGGATGAGAAAAATATAGTCTATAGTGGTGCTTTCAACTACAAAATATTAATACATGGCAGCCACTCATGCAAGAAAAGGAAAAAGGATTGTTACATAGATTGTGTTTAGGTATTAGGTTGGTACAACAAGCTATAAGGATAGAATGTGATAGTGAGAGTGCAATCTTTCTAGCAAAAAACACAACTTATCATCCAAAGACAAAAAATATTGATGGTCAATATTACTTCATGAGAGATATGATTGAGAACAAGACAATGTTGCAGGAAAAACTAGACACTTTGAAGAAGGTTGTAGATTCATTAGTAAAATATGTAAGATCTAAGAAGTTCCCTTGGTTTAGAGAAACAATGGGCATTGTTTCCCTAAATTGTTGATCATGAACTCCTATGACTCCCTGTGTGCAAAAAAAAAAAAAAGAGGGAGAATTTTGCATATGTGTTATATTATTTGCACAATTATTTCTCTGTGCTATAAAATGCATTATGTCCTGTAGGAGGGTTTAGGGGTAACACCTACAATTTGTTTTTTGAGAAGTTTTCTTGTTTATTTTTCGTAGATGGTTTTGCTAAAATTGGTTTTGTGGTGCATGGTGGTTTTCCCCATGGTTTTGTAGTTTCATTTAGGGAATTATGCTTGTATTCTAATCCAAGGTAAATGGTTAGTGGTTCATCGATGTTGTGAGATATATATGTTGTATTTTAGCACTGTATAAGAATATATATTGAAAAATCTTGCTGGTTTTCTTGATTTTGGGTTTCTAAGATAAATCCCATGTTTTCATATTTGTGTTTGCGTTGCATGATTTTTTTTCATTAATAATCTATTTGCAGCAACTAATTATATAGGTCTAAAAACTTCATCCAGGTGCCAAAATTTTCATTTGGTAGTCATTTTTTATTCTAGCCATGAAATTTTTCTTTGGATATTTACTTGAATCCACAAAATTGAATGATGGAATATATTTTTCATTATAGGTATTTGTTACATTTATTATAGAGAATGGAAACCCTTTTTTGTAGTTGGAACCAATATAATACATTCAAAAAGGAACAACATAATGGAAAGGAGTAAATCAATTAGTCTTATATAAAGTTATTATTGGCCCTTGACTAAGCACTCATTTGCACAATTCTTCATGATAGCGATATTTATATTTTTGTTGTAGGTGATTGGTAGTAAGGGTACCATAATATGGATTGTTTAACTCCTTTTTTTTTATTTCTTTCCTTTAATTCTTAGTTTCATAGTTTATTCCTTATGACTTTAGAGGATGTTTCAGTTCCTAAGTTCTTTGGAACTAACTATATTTCACGAAATCACCTTGTTGATAGATATTCTTAGTAGCGAGAACCTATGGTACATAGTCAATGGTACAACTGGTCCTATTTTTAAGTCTTATTCAGGTGGGTGGTTTGTTTATAATTAAAAATGTGTTGCTTTGTTGTTGATGACATTATTTGGAATTCTTCAGGAGTATTTCCTATTATTGGTGCTATTGTTTAGACTTCTTCAAGAGTGATCTTTAATTCATCAAAGGCATTTCTTTTTTTTTTACTGGTGGCAATGTTAATACTTCCTCAAATGTTTTGTTCATCACTTGTGACCACGTTCAAAATTCATTAGTGTATTGTACTACAAAATATCATACAACCAATATCTTTAGCACATCCTTGATAGATGCAATATTTGCATGTCTTCTAAATTTGTTGGGAATGTAGGAAGTTTTCATCAAAGGGAAGTGTTGTTGTATTTCCATCTTCTTCCACAAGTGCTCCATCTCCATATTCATCATTAAGGGGGAGTGTTGGAATATGTCCCTTTGAAATGTAATAATGTTTAGGTTTTATCATAAGAATCTCCAATTCTATGTAAGAGAGGTATATCCCACCTTCATCATAGTGTAAAACTCACTCAATGTGATCATTTCATATATAAAGAGGTGAAATCACATTATCCCACGTGTACAATTTGGATTTAATTCTTCGATATCTCTTGGTATATGATAGAGGTTAGCGAGTCCAGTGAGACACAAAAATAAAATGAATATCAAAGTATTATCTTTGTAAAGTGGTGAAGTATATGTTGAGATTCTCTTTGTTAGGATGGATGTTTTCGAAGATAATAAAGACATTGTTATCTTCCTATGGATGTTTCTCTAATTGGGGTTATGCCATGTAAATTTTTCTTTGTCTCCTTTCTTTTATTGATTACGTTTTGTTATTATGCATAGGAGGTTATTAGTAAAGTTTGGTTGTTCTTTTGTATTATTGTATGATTATTTCATATCCTTAATATTATAAAATACTTACTTAAGGGAATTGGTTTAATAATGACCCACTTTTATGTTAATGTTGATGATGATATGTTACATGAACTATTAGTTTAGATAGTGATCAATGACTTATTTATTATGGTCATCTTGATTATGTTATTTAATAACATTTTATTTATCAGTTTAGAAAAATGAATGGTCATAATCAAATGATGAATTAAATGAGGTTTGAGAATAAAGAAATTAAGCTATTGTTAATAATTTTCTTGAGAGTTATAGGAACTATAAGTGCATGTTAACATGAATTTGGTAAAAATATTTGATTTCAGTTTGAGCCAAGAATATTTATTGTTTTTTTAATATGAAAATTTTACGATTTAACGTGTTTGTGAAAAGTACTCATGAAATGAAATAGTGGGTGTAGGTACATGGATTGTGCTTTCTGAATGGCCCATAAAAGGGTGATGGTTTTCCATGACGGTTTACTAAATATTTAAGGAGAGGTGAAGAAACATCCATGTTCCCACATGCTACTACTCCGACCATTGGTTTAGCTGAAAAATGCATATCACTTTTAACTTAAATTTGTATGAGTGTATATCACAATTTCAGCCATTCATGAGGGCCAATTGAGGGGTATACAATAAAGCAAACTCCTTATTTCTTAGCAGTTGTTAGTCTCTGAACAAGGGAAAATTTGTGAGTTAATTATTGCTTCCAATATTATTCCATTATTCCCCACAAATATTCTATGGTACTTAAAGGCCAAGTGATCATGACACCACTTCAAATTACGTAAGGTAATTCTTGAAGGCATGACACGCTTAGAACCCTTGGTATCATTTGGAGTAAAAATGTAATAAAATTATACCACTAAAAATGAATTTCCTAAGATAAACTATAGTTAAGTGACTCACTTATGAAAAACAAATTATATTATTGCTTTAGCAAACTTAACCTAGAATGTTAAAGAAATTAAATATATTCAAATAAATTAAAGATTCATCACAAATATCATGGAAAACAACACTTTAAAATTAAATAAATCATACCTTCTTGAAATAAATAAATAAAACAAGCCTAAATAATGTAGACTAGGAAGATATACATCAAAATAGCTTATTTTAATTATTAAATAAAATAAATTAAATTCAAGAGAAATCTTAGTCATAGAGAAATATAGGAAATATAATCCCAACAAGAATTTGAAATTAGAGAAAATAAAGTGGAATTTATAGTCAAAGCGACAATATTTTGTAGTTAACTAAGCTTATAACTACCTAACTAGAACAAATCTAGGAATTATGAAAGAGATTAAAGAGATAAGAGCGAGTAAAAATGGGAGATCAAGAAATGGTTGAATATAATGTATAATTTAAAGGTTTAGAAAAAGAATTTGATTGCACACATGTGTAGATAGATGACACAAGTGATGATGAATATTAAATAATTTAGTTATTAGAAAGCTATAATTTCGCATGAAAAGGATAAGCTAGATAAACCAAATTTAATAAAAAAAGTGGTATATAAATGAGATGAGACAATCATCATGCAACCTAATGTTAAATAATTTATCTAATTATTGAGTGTGTTAGTAGTTGTTTTCATTGATATCAAGTTCAGGGGGAGCCTTTTGAGTCTATTAGTAGTGTTCTAAGCCTTTGTTATTGTCTTGGTTCCTTTCTGAGGATCGGTAGTCTATTTTGTTTGCTGAGTGTTGGATGTGTAGCCTAGTAAACTATCTTTTAAGGAATTTTTTCTACAACTACCTTGTTCAAAAGATCATGAAACTTTCTTGGCTAGCTAACCCTATTAGAGATATTTCCAATGGTATATGTCACTTATTATACCTCCCTAGGAACGAAGAAAAACCTGTGTTTGAAGTGATGGAGTCTAGGCATGGTTCTATGTGAGACAAGGTTCTACCATGTTTGGAAAGTATGAGGTCATTTTTGGTCTGGGATATGCAAGGTGTTCTTACTAAAATGATTAGCTAGATGGGTGGATTTTGGATTAATCTAGTATTTTCAATGGTATCTAGGAATTCAAACATCAAGGGGTTGCCCAAGACAAATACCTATGAGATAGTCTATGGATCCATTGAGAAGTGGCAGAGAATGATGTGGTATACAAGTGGAATCTAGATGGAAAAAGTGATGACATGTTGATGATGTGGAAGTTGGCGGTTAGGACATGTGATATAATGACATGGCATCCAAATGGTAGTATAGGTGGCATCTAAGTGGTACCATGTGGAAATTATGTGAAACGAACAATGACGTGGCACTTTGTGGTCATGACGTGTGGCAGGAGGATTCAAAAATTTTGGATGGCCAAGTGGCCCTTTTTAAAGTGACACATGGAAATGATGTAGCATGGTACGTGTCAGAGAGACAACATGGTAGGTGACTTGAAATGATGGGTGGTATAGACATGACATGGTAGATGTTATGGTAGTGACATGGTAGATGATGTGGTAGGTCTAGAGATTAACACTAGAGAATTGGTTTGGTAATTTTTTCCTTTGTATTTGAACTTTTTGAAGTGGCTGAAAATTGTCTTTTTGTGCCAAATTCCAACTCAGGAAGTGAGAAACCACAATTGGCATCTACATCTGGCGGTGTGAATTTTATCTGGGAATTTTCCCCTTTGGGGTTGTAGAAAACAAGTATCCATTATTCAGCTAGATTGAGGGAATTGGTAAAGCTTCCACTGTGGTCACAATGCCATGCAAGGACTTATGTAGGAATCCACTCCTCTAGGGTTGAAGTAAGCATGCTTAGGTAGCTTAAGCCCAGGTCTAGATGTCGATGGAATAAAATACATTGTCAAAGTTCCATAATAACTTTGGTTATGTGTTGAAGTTTAAAAATAAATCTAGCCATCAAGGGGGTTGGATCATGCGACAAATTGAAATAGTTCTAAGAGACATATGTCAAATACGGTAGACAAGACTATTTAAAATATGTGGTTCCATCCCCATTGTGAAGTGTAGCAAACAAATGGGTGTCAGATACCAAGCTTAAGGGGTTAACCCTTCGTTTAGCATGTTTTCATATGAGGAAACTGCAAAAAGACAAGTATCTCAAGTGCTCTGATGCCATTTTTGAATTCAAAGATGTGGTGATATAGTCAAGTAAGTATTCTCATCGGTAAATATAATGTATTGATACTCATGGTAAATAAAGGGCCAAAAATTATAAAAGAAGAGGAAAATACTTTAAAAAAAGATCATCCTATGAATGTAACAATATATTCCTATGAATGACAACATGAGGTATTGTAGAGGATAAAAGTTAGGTTGAGATTCTATCTAAGAGATGCTTAGATAGTCTATGCTAGTTCATGAGACAAACATAGAAACATGGCCTAAATGCATGATCAACATAGTTAGTAAAAAGAATGGGAAAGAGAGGAGTCATAGTATGATAACCATACCTAAGCATCAAACCTATATGATATGAATGTTGGACATGGAAGTGTTGAGCTATGTAAGGTATATCTAGTGAAAGAGGTAAAACGTCTAGTGCCAGTTTATGTGTGTGTGAGTATATGATCATTAGAAGAATTGAACTATGTTTCATATATGATTTTTTGCGACAACAGTCACTAATCACACTTTAAAAATTAATGAAATAAGGATAAGAGTGAGAAGAACTTATCTGCTGAAGATTCCACATGGGAGGATGAGAATTTTATGCAAAAGTATCTAGAACTACTCAAGCGTTGAGGACAACACTTTTTTTGAAGGAGAGGGGTATGTTGGGTCCCTATAATACTAGTGATTACCCCATTACTATTGTATTTGTACCCCTTATCATATTGTTTTGCCCCTATTACCCCAATGTTTATTAAGTGTCCATAGAATCCCTCTATTTGATTTTTGTGCTTTAGTTTTATTTTGTTAGGTCGTTGGGTTATGTTGTGACTTTGACTCATATATATAGAAATGAGGTTTTTTCATTTGTATCATCCAAGAATTGTTCATTTATGTAATGTAAAGGAGGTTGCACCCTCGAAGAGGCTGAATTCTAAGGCGTTGATCTATCTTTTCTATCTTTTCTTGAGATGGTTCATAACATAGAATGAAATATCAAGCATTACGATGAATGAGGGTGAGGACATCGCTAATATATTTCTTCATGTGGATGAAATATTTATGACTTAATCACATCAACGATGGATCAATTACATGGAACATTAACTTCCTATGAAATGAGAATTGTAAATGGAAGATATGCATGAAGGGAAGTATCTTTCAAAGCTAATAAGAAGACCAAAGAATATCAAGGAGACTTAAGCTATGGATCTAATGATAAATAAGCCAAATTAATTAGAATATTGAAGAGATATTCTGACAAATACAAAGGTAATTTTCCTTTCAAATGCTTTAATTTTGGAAAATTAGGTCACTACACATCTAAATTCCGATACAAAAAGGAAGATAATGGACATGATAATAAAGTGAAGAATAACTATAGAAGAATCAAGGAAGAGAAGACCTTTAAGAAGAAGAGCTTCTAGAACCTCTTGATGAAGAAAAATGAATGATTTCATGCTTGTGGTGATAGAAATCCAAGA
The DNA here is from genome assembly GCA_000404065.3 of Pinus taeda. NCBI lineage: Eukaryota > Viridiplantae > Streptophyta > Pinopsida > Pinales > Pinaceae > Pinus > Pinus taeda. Next base: position 2,777 of record APFE031010185.1, on the reverse strand, counting down.
TGAAGGGAAAAACAAATATGGATGAGATGAAGAAAAGGATGAAGTAGATTTGGAAGGTGAACTAGTTAGTCACTTAGAAAAAATAAATAGGTTTAGGAATAAAAAAGAAGAAGCAAAAATAGTTGTTGATTAAATATGAAAAAAAAGGGATGAAATTTGAGACACACATTTTTTTCTTCATAAAGTGGATTTGGAGGAAGCCGAGACGATTAAAGACACTCTTTTGGAACTAAACTAAAAGAGAAATAAAAGCAATGTGAAAATATGGAGGAAAAATGGTATTTATTAGGAAATAGTTTGAAAATACCCTAGCTTAGCTCAACCATGATCTAGGATTTGTTGAAGGATCCAAGAAACTAGTGAAATTCTAAGTGTTTAGAGATATCTTCTCATCAAGACTGGTTTGGGATATGAAGAACAAATGAACACTAATAAACTTGAAGAAAGAAACCAAATAGCTTTATTGAAGCACTAAAATGATGTAACAATAATGGAATCCAAGGAAATGATAACAATCAACAACAAGAAATAAAAAGAAATGAAAACAATGTAATTAAAGACAAGAATGGTCAAATTTAATAGCAACAAAGAGAAGAAAATGATAGGAAGGAAATAATGGAAATTAATAAAAATTAGTAGTAGAGAAGGAGTGAAAATTATAGAAATTCAAATAGCCAAAAGGATCAAGCAAGAAATCAGAAGAAGCCTTATTGATCTCAAAGGAAAATTGCTCCCGGGTGTCGAAATATTTTCTATAGTTACTATTATTTATGCATCAATTTTGAGCATAAGGATATAAATTGTAGATATTATATTAAAAATAATCATATCAGAAATAAAAGAAATGAATATGTTCAATCAAAAATGAACAAAGATAACATATTTTCACATCCACATAGGAATGATCTCAAATACAACAATCCTTTTGCTACTTTATTTGATTATATTGAGTGTTATAATTGTAATAACTATGGACATAAAACAACTAATTTTAGATCCAACGAAATCAAATGAACTTCTTAGATTAACAAAACACAAGAAGAACGCAAGACATTGAAGAATAAAAAGGTAGAAACGAAAGAAAAATGTGGCGTTGTCATATATTCCGAAAACCAAGCTAGCCATTGGTATGTGGACAACAGATGTTGTAAACATATTATTAGTGATAAGAGTAAATTCTTGTCACTAAGAGAATACAAGACAACCAAATTTATCTTTCGTAATGATGTTCTAAGAAAAATCAAGTGAAAGGGCATAATTACATTGGATAATGGATGCGACAAGGATACGAATGTTCTTTTTGCAGATGGACTTAAATACAATTTTTTAAGTGTGATTTATATGTGTGACTAGGGATATGATGTTACTTTTTGCTCCAAATATTGTGTGATAAAGACAACAAACACAATGAAAGAATGTTGTATATTTGATAAGAGAATATAAGAGAATAGAAATAAACCCAAGAAATAAGATAGAAATGCTTCTTTATTATCAAACCCTTAAGGTACGGCAACACCATACAATCACTCCTTAAGGAAGGAGAATACTCCACAAGCCATATGCTTGTACATACAATAGTTCTTGACAATATTTCTTGACTTCCTCCATGTGGAGTCTCTAGCCTCTATATAGGCCTCATACATGCAATACCATGGATCATTACCATGGTTCCCTCATACCATCCACTAATACCATGGGCCCCCTACATTATTACTAACTACTTGTGGTCCCTTACATGATATGGGTTAACCACCTTATTTATTACTAAGGCCCATCCCATTATTACATTATTACCTTGGGTACCTCCCTTGGTACCCCATATTATCCCCCCTAGGTATATAACATTCCACCCCCCGAAGCATGTTTCATCCCGAAAACATGGGAATAACACAAATAATAAGATATACTCAAAAGAGTAGTCCACTGGTACCATGCACGTGCATCTAGCCATCCAAGAGAAAGGTGAACCCTCGATCTCGCTGGTGCCCCGCTCGCTTGATATGGAAGTTGACCGTGGCAGCTCTTCTGTGTTGATGTGTAGTAGGTGGATTTTTGCTCCTCGCTATCCATCATACGGGGGTTGTGACTACTTGGTTTCCATCTTGATGGTTGTCTTGCGGGGTGATGTGGGTGATGATATGTTGAAGTTTTAACCCACGGTGTCTTTTTCTTTAATTCACCCTGTTGTGGTGCCTGTTGTGGTGTCTTCTTTTCCAATATGACTTCAACCATTGAGCCCTCCTCTGATGTCTCAGCACCTGTAACCTTTTCTGCTTCAGCCTCTGTTTGTGTTTGATTGTCTATCATCACTAGCTCATCATCTAATATGTCAGACCCTGGAACATCTTCTGCTTCAACCTCCTTGGACTCTACCTATTTGTTAATGGAAATATCTTGTAATGTAATTTTCTTCTTTTTACACCAGAGCTCCAGGAATTTCTTCTGTACATTAATATTGATAGTACCTACTGATTGCATCCAAGGGTATCCCAAAACAACATCCATATTATCTATCTCTGAAGTATAAAAATCACCATGCAACACATACTTATCCATAGAAATTTTCAAATCCTTATACATTTGAATATCCTCATCCTCCACCTATGTGTTTTCAATGTTTTTTGCAGGAACTTGCAATTTGTTTTCCAAATTAAGATGGATGAAATTATGCTTGCAACTAGGATTTATAGAAACAATGATCTTCTCTTTTTGAATCAATCCATGAAATTCTAATAAGGATATACCAGTAGGAAATAGACCCACATGTTTCTCCTTAT
>APFE031010174.1:0-21206 GCA_000404065.3 Pinus taeda | reverse complement strand
TCCAATACCATGGACCGAAAACCATCACGTCCAAAAAACATGTGCGAAAATCATGCACAAAACCATAGGTGGGTCCGCCCAACCTAACATAGGTTCCAAAACCAAAATTTTGGGGCGTTGCCCCGGACCCCATAAAGTGGGGTTACGGGTATGCCTCAAACCCCATGTGACCCTCCCCCCTTAACCCCCTGGTTAACTTCGTGGGCTAGTCATGGAAAGAATATAACACAAGCCAACAAAGTTTTTCTCTCGCAAAGAGTAACAAAAAATGAACTGGAAGCTAAGATGGATGGTTTATAGACAACAATGAAAGGCAACATGGAAGGTCTAAAGGATGATTTAAAAGAAGAAATGGAAGCATGGATGGATGTTTTGAAGAATGGTTTAAAAGCAGAAATGGAAGGTTTGAAGGAAGGTTTAACAAAGTTGTTACAAGAAATGCTTTCTAATGGTGACAAGGTACTCCACGAAAATCATGATGAGGAAAAAAAAGAATATAAATTATGACTTTAGAGACTCCAATGTGGGGTTTATGAACCACCACATTCCAGATATAGATATGAGGAAGTTTGTTGGCAAGGATCAGGTAACATGGATACTACAGATGGAGCAATATTTTGATCTACATGATGTGCAACACAAACAAAAGTTATGCATTGCAACTTTATATTTAGAACTCAATCAATTGTATGGTATCGATGACTTTGTTCTCATAAACCACTTGTCACTTGGTCAATTTTTATGGAGGAAATGATAGCACATTATGATGATACAAAGAGTAACACCTTCTTTAGGCAATTGATAAGTCTCAAACAAAAGGGTTCAATAGTGGATCACATTGAGGGCTTCCAAAAATTGAATATCAGAGTAACTGACATTCGAGAGGAGCATCGGATTGATGTCTTCATGGGGACTTTAAAGGATAACATCTAACATGAGGTTCACCTTTGGGAACCTAATTTATTGGAGAAGGCATTTAGGGTGGCAAGAAAATTTGAAAGAAAAATTATGGCAACAAGTCTACTACTCACAACTATAAAGATGGAAGTTTTGTTGCTCATATCCTTCCACAACCTACAAGGTTAACACCATAACAATTGGGGGAAGAAAGAGAAAAGGGGGTTTGTTACACTTGTGATAGAAAATACAATAAAAGTCATAAGTGTGTTGAGAAGAAATGATTTTACATATATTGTGAAGAGGAGGAAGAAAAGGAACAAGAAACATCAAAAGAAGAGGATATACACAAGGAACCAACCCTAGAGAAAGAAGAAATGAATCTGACCATTTCTTCTAATGCATTGGCGAGAATTACCACTCCTCAAAGTCTCAAGATAAAATGATATATCAAGAATAAAAAGGTAATATTGTTTATTGGTTTAGGTAGTGCCCATAATTGTATTCATTGTAAGATAGCCAAGTAATTAAATTGCTTTCTATATCCTGCAACAAAGTGTCAAGTGATGGTTGCAAATGGAGGAACTATAAATTGTCTAGAAAGTGCCATAATATCAAGCTAATCATGGGGGAATCTGTATTTAATAGTCCAATGCTTTCCATTCTAATGGTTGGTTTTGATGTTATACTAAGAGTCCAATTGTTATAATCTTTGGAGACGACAACTTTTAATTTTCAAGAACTTTTCTTGGAAATATTTTGGGAAGTAAAGGAAATTGAATTCAAGGGTATCGTAGGAAAACTAGTGAAGATAATCAGCCCTAATGGCATGAAAAAGATTTTGAAGGAAGAACAACAGGAAATAATTACAAAATTATTCTCACTAGATGTTCAAACATTGAAATCAATTATTTAAATTTCCAGATCTCCAAAAAATATTAGACAATCATTACAAGGTATTTGAGACTCCCAAAGGCCTGCCACCTATTTGTGATTATGATCATGCTATTCACTTGATTCCAAGAAGTGTTCCTCTAAACATCAGGCCTTATAGATATCCCTATGCCAAAAGAGTGAAATTGAATGTATGGTTACATAAATGCTAGAGGATGATATAATTCAACCTTGTAAAAGTTTCTTCTCAGCTCCAGAAGTATTGGTGCACAAGAAGGATGGATCATGGTGTATGTGTCGAGATTATAGGGAGCTCAACAAGCTCGCTATTAAAGATAAATTTCCCATTCATGTCATTGATAAATTGTTGGATGAATTACATGGAGAAATTTACTTCACCAATCTGGATCTTCATTCAGGATATCATCAAATTAGAATGAAGACTGAAGACATTTTGAAAACAACATTTAGAATAGAGGAAAGTTATTATAAATTTTTGGTCATGCCTTTTGGTCTTACTAATTCACCTTCCACATTTCAAGGTTTAATGAATTCCATTTTCAAACCCTTCCTTAGAAAATTTGTGTTCGTATTTTTTGATGATATAATAATCTAAAACAAGTATTGGAAGGATCATGTTTAACATGTTGAAAGGGTGCTAAAACTATTGGAGGAGAAACAATTATATGCAAAAACCTCCAAATGTTTCTTTGGAGTAGAAGAGGTGGAATATTTGGGTCGTATTGTATCTGATGAGGGTGTTAAGGTAGACACTAACAAAATAGGAGGTCACATTTTATTGTTATCGTTAGTGTAGCCCATTTATTGTTATTGTTAGTGTAGCCCCATGTTGTTATTGTTGTGCCCCATAGAATCCCACCATTGTTATTGTTGTGTCCTTACATTATTATTGTTATGTAGGCTCTAATTATATTGTGACCCCTTAGACTCATATATATATACCAAGGAGGTCTTGTCATTTGAATCATCCAATAATTGTTCATTTATGTGATGTAAAGGAGGTTCCCCCCCCCCCCCCCCACAAAGAGGCTAATTTTCAAGTCATCGATCTATCTTTTCTTCTATTTTGTGATCTAGTTGCATAACAAACCATGTTAACCAATGTCTCCATTTGACAATGGTGAGCGATGAATTCTTCTTCTCCGGAACTTTCTTGGATCTAGTACCCATTTAAAACTGCTTCCACTTATCTCTAAGTTAGAGAAGTACTTATGATCACCAAATTCCTTCGCTTCTAGATTGAAAAATTCTTTTCTTGTAGAAATTTGATAAAAATTGCAACTGCTCAAGATTTCAAACTGAAAACCAAGAGACACAATTCTACACTACTGATCTACGGAATGAGAATCACAATTTAGAACAACATGCATAGACATGCAACAAGCAAAACCAAAAGTACACAGTGATTTATAGGGGAACCCAACTGGGAAAAACCACTCAAATATTTTTGCATTAATCAGTTGAATAGAGAAACTACTACAATTGTATGTTCCATATCTGAGCACACCCTGTAAAAGAATAATTGTTCTCTTCGCTGAATGAGAAACTTTGGCCAACACTTAGCCAATTATTTTCTCACCTAGCCTTCTATTTCCTTACGCAAATCCTTAGGAAATTAGCCTTTAAAATATAGGAATTTCCTCCAAATTGATTACACAATTCCCAATTATTGATCTCCTTACTCATGCAACACTTGTACTAATGTTACATTGCCTTGTCATCTCCACTTCTGCATTCGAATTCCTTGCATGCATTAGCTATTTTGGTTTGATTGATTAATTAACTCACAAATCTCTAAGTTAGACTATTGTCCCACTGCATAACTGACCTTCAACTAACTCTATCAATAGTTAGAGGTCAGTTAATTGAATACAACTGTGTTGAAAATGCAACAAGAAAATCTTGATTTATTTTTCCCTTGAATTAAATTAGGAGAAAAATTGTAATTCCACGTCACAAAACAACTTGTACGAGTTAACTAAGTTAAATTGACTTAGTTGGCTCAGTTAATTTGAGTTGAGGGTCTAACTTGAGTCATGTAGAGTGTCTCCTACTTTATAAGAGCCATGGTTGAGTTTATTTAGAGTTGTAATTAATTAATTCAATTTTACTGAGTTAAAGTCGGTTAAACTAGTTCTAATTGATGGGGGAACTAATAGGAGGTTAGACAGTGGGGCAATGTTTGATGTGTTCAACCAGTTAATTGATGATTCATTCATAAATAACTCATGTGTGTCAGATCTAAGAGTTACCTAGTTGAGATTGGAGTTCAAGGGCAGTGTGTTTTTAGTTGTATAATCATCTAAATTATACAGGTGGTGCATGCAGTGAAAGGAAGGCTTATGAGGATTGTGTAATTCCAATTGATGAATTTACCTAATTAATAGGGGCTAATTCCCAAGGAAATAGCACAACGAAATAGGGACTTGGGCATGCAGAAAATTGCTTAAGTATTGGCCTATGCTTGTCTAGGAAGTTGTGAGACAGATAAAGATAGTGCAGAGGTTGCTCAGGCTTGAGAAAAGTATTGTAATCTTCCCATATTTTCGTACTAGTTCAATATACATATAGCAGGGGTTTTTAGTTGTGGCTTTCCCAAGGAAATCATTGTGTAATGTGTTGATTGGATTATTTCTCTTGTATGCTTCGTGATTTCTCGATCGATTAATTATTTCTGCTGATGAGTAGAGTAGATTCAAGTCTATTGTTTTAGTAAATTCAAATTAGCAGTTTGAATCTACATGGTATCAGAGTTGAAATCATGATAGAAGAGAGGAAATCAAACTTGTCCTTGTAGGTGAATAAAATTTTCAAAATCATTCTTTAAGACCTAGTAGGATGTCATTCTATGGATTGAGACTTGAATATGTCCTTGAGGGCAGTTCGAATTATATTGCTTGGAAGGACAAGATGGAGGAAGTGTTGGAAGATAATCCAATTGAAGGAATTCATCATGACATCCTGAAGCCTCCAACATTTGATGCTTAAGATCTAGCAGAGTGGAAGAAGAGTGTAGCAAGAGCCAGGAGGATTATCGTGGAGGGTGTGAGAGACCACATAGTCTTGAAACTACATGGAAAAGAGACTCCCTTTGCTATGTGGAGGACCCTCAATGAGAAATTTGAAAATAGCTGTGAAGCCAAGAAACTTGAATTGATCAAGAAATTGAGGATTGAAGATAATGGGTATGAAGTAGTCTTCAGAGATGCGAAGGCCTACCTCAATCATCTTGCTTCATGTCAACTCAAGCAATTTGGTGTCAAGGTCGAGACCTCTACACATTAGAGGAATATTCATGCACAAACTTGAGGAGCAAGGCAGGGATTAGAGATGTTGTGGTTGAGAGGGAGCATGATTTAGCTCTCAAAAGGAAACCTTAGATAGTTTACAGTTGGGTTGACCACGAGGATGATGATGAATAGGACCAGTCAGAGACCTCCAATAGGAGGAGATTTTGAGCCAAGTGGGCAGAGGGAGCACATGCAACCATACCTCCAGGTGTGAGGTGGGGTGATGTGAAGCAATAGTCCCAAGAGTTGCAAAAAATTGGATAGTGTTAATTGAGGTGTTTTTTGTCTCATGGATCATTACCTTGCTATGGGGGCCCACAATATTTAGTAGCAAGATGATCAATGTTAGTCAAATACTGAGGAGTGTAGAGAAGAATTGACAGTAAAGCAGGAGGCTCAGTAGCAGAGTCAACAGCAACACAATTTTCCCAGTAGACAATTGCATATTGATTCAATGATTATTTATTTATTTATTTTTGGATGTTTTCCAGTTGCAAATGTTGTGGTAGTGTTGCATGCAGTATATTCCAAAGGTGTTGGATCGGGTCAAATGTGAATCCCTTTCTTGTTGAGAGGGAGTGTTGAAAATGCAACAAGAAAATATTGATTTAATTTTCCCTTGAATTAAATTAGGAGAAAAATTGTAATTACGCATCACAAGACAACTTGTACGAGTTAACTAAGTTAAATTGACCTAGTTGGCTCAGTTAATTCGAGTTGAGGGTCTAACTTGAGTCATGTAGAGCGTCTCCTACTTTGTAGGAGCCTTGGTTGAGTTTATTTTGAGTTGTAATTAATTAATTCAATTTAACTAAGTTAAAGTCAGTTAAATTAAATCCAACTAATGGAGGAACTAGTAGGAGGTCAGATAGTGGGGTGATGTTTCATGTGTTCAACCAGTTAACTGATGATTCACTCATAAATAACTCATGCATGTCAGATCTGAGAGTTACCCAGTTGAGATTGGAGTTCAAGGGAAGTGTACTATTAGTTGTATAATAATCCAAATTGTACAGGTGATGCATGCAGTGAGAGGAAGGCCTATGAGGATTGCACAATTCCAATTGAGGAATTCCCCTAATTAACAGGGGCTAATTTCCAAGGAAACAACACAAGGAAATAGGGACTTGGGCAAGCAGAAAATTGGTTAGGTATTGGCCTAGGCTTGTTTAGGAATCTCTGATAGATAGAGATAGTGCAGAGGTTTCTCAGGCTTGAGCAAAGCATTGTAATCTTCTCATATTTTTTTGACTAATGCAATATACAAATAGCAGGGGTTTTTAGTTGTGGATTTTCCTACGAAATCATTGTGTCATGTGTTGATTGAATTATTTCTCTTGTATACTTCGTGATTTATCGATCGATTAATTGTTTCCGCTGATGAGTAGAGTAGGTTCAAGTCTATTGTTTTAGTAAATTACAATTACCAATTTGAATCTACAAGGAATTTCTACAAAATGAAAATAACTAAACTAAATTGCTAAAATTTAGCAATCACACATGCATGACTGAAATCCAAGCCCTCTAACTCGAATTTACTAAGTTGACTAAGTGACAAGAACCATGTCACACTAGTTAACTGCCTCCAAGTTGTTATGTTGATGTGGAAATTTGATTTACTCAATTTGACTAAGGCTAAAGTCAAATTGAGCCTTTCCTGCTACATTTTTAACACTCCCATTTAACAAGAAAGGGATTTTTCACCACCCCTATCCTGCACATGTGGAATTCGAATTTACCTCTTGACAATGCCTTTGTTAAGATGTCAGTATCTTACTCCTTAGTTGGAATGTATAGTAGCAACATAATTCTCCTATGCACACAATCTCGCAAATGACGATACCAGATATCAATGTGGTTGGACTTGTCATGAAATACTTGATTCTCATAGAGCTTAATGCAACTCTGATTATCACAATATATCACTGCCAGATCCATTTCCTGACCGAAAATACCCACAAGTATTTTCCTCATCCATATGGCCTCACATGTTTCTTGACTTGCAACCATATATTCAACCTTTGTTGAGCTGAGTGTGTTGGGTTCCTATAATACTAGTGATTACCCCATTACTATGGTAGTTGAACCCCTTATTAATATTGTTGTGCCCCTATTGCCCCCATATTGTTATTATTGTGCCCCATAGAATCCCTTTATTGTTATTTTTGTGGCTTTATATTATTATTATTAGGTCGCCTGGGTTATATTGTGACTCCTTAGACTCCTATATATAGAAAGGAGGTTTTGTCATTTGAATCATCAAAGAATCATTCATTTGTGTAATGTAAAGGAGGTTTCCCCCTCGAAGAGGCTGAATTCTAAGGCATTGATTTATCTTTTCTATCTTTTTGTGAGTTGGTTTCATAACATCCTTAGGGAGATCTTTCCAATGGGCTATCATGCACGTCAAACAGAGATAATATGACCAAGTCATAACCCCGGGAAGTTAGCTGTCCAACTCACCCCAATGGGGCCCATAAACTCTAGGTGTTACATCTCCTTGGGTAAGGGTTTTGGTTGTTTAGAGTTTGCTCTTATTGTTCAATAATAAAAAGGCCCTTGAGCCTCATTGTAGTTCAGTTTAGAGGCATGTAGCTGCCACATCTCTTCTCAAAGATAAGCTACCATTGCCCTAGCTAGTGTATTTCCATTTCTGTTTGTAAGCATATTTCAGTATTTTACATTAATGAAATGAAGTATTGTTTCCGATGCATCTCTGTGTTTATGGTTATCTTTGTAATTTTTTGCATTCATGTTTAAATCCGTATCAGTTTCCCCTATTCCATAGAGACCGAGGGTGGCAAGGCCACCAATTGTTCCTCAAGCAATGCAAAGCACTTGGCGCAGCAACGCCGGTTTGAGATTAATGTGGCGTCCGAAGGGGTAGCGGTAGACGAGGATGCAGCTCGATTTCTCACGTGTGCTGAGGATGCAGAGGCATGATTAACAACTGCTGAGGCGGAGTTACAGGGTTACCGTGACACCTGGGAGCGGGTAGAGTCCTTGAAGAGAGGGTTTCCTATCGATGGATGGGCTGGCTTGGCGGATATCGTTGTTGAGAAGATGATTTCATTGGAGCGGGTGCACCGACCAGTTTTGCGTCGTATTGCTATGGCGATGACTACGACTAGTCTGATTTTGGCTCCATAAGCAGATATTGGGTCGCCTAAGCCCTAGATGGACTTGATGATTTTTTGCTTTTTGACGAGATGATGTATGTACCAGGGAAAGCACCCATTTATGAGGATGCTCCCCTGTCCTTTGTTGAATTATTCCTCCTGGTCGTGGGCCAGTGATTTTGTACTCATCTATTTTTTGATGTATATATGAGATCATTTTTTGGCAGCTCTCATGATGTGATACATGCGTCTATACTTTTGGAGTATTTCTACATTTATGTTTCTGGATGTATCTTATGTTGATGTTTTATGTATCTTGATGGTTATATATGTGATGCATGCCAATCTAGGATTTGATTAGTGATGCGATCAGCTATATGATTTTGATCTCTTGGTATATGTGTAAATGTGATTTGATCAAAATATCTAGCTAACCTTTGTGCATGCAGATATTTCTAAAAAAGACATGGATCACAGACTTGAAAATTCTTGTTTAACTGCGATACTACGAGCTGGGAATCAAGGAATACATGCAGGAGACGGATACCTAGGTGGTGGGCATCGGCCAAGAGGCCTATGACAATGTCATATTCTGCTTGATTGTTGGTGGCTGACTCGATACAAAGTTCGTTAAAGAGACAAGGTGTCCAGTCAGGAGAGTATATGGCCCATGCTGTAGCAACGAGACTTTGCAACCATTGAGATGTACTGTCAACGAACCCATGGTGATAATCAGGCAGAAGATCCATCTATTAACATGCACTGAGAGAATGGTTTGTTTAGAATAAATCCATGATGAGGTGATCATCATAAAAAATAAGTCATTGTACATACATGTTTACTCTAGCATTTTATGGATGAAATTTCTTGAGGTAGAGACCATTGACAAGATTTTTTAGGCAAGTCCCGTCGGGCTTTGATAGTATGTATGCCCCCTTGAGGAGGAAATGCTTGATGATGAATGGACCCTTCTAAAGGGTTTCGAACTTTCTAGGTCCTAATGTTTCTTGGGCAACATCATAGTAGAGGACTAACTCCGCCTCGATGAAAGTCTAAGGGGTGATGTGGTTATCGAACAGGCCTTTACCCTCTTTTACTACGGATGGTTTTTTTGGAAAGGCGTGCATTATAAAGATATCGTTCCCACTATGAGAAGATTTGGTAGAGTTTATCTGTAGTGGTTTGGTACTAACCGAATAGATTGTATGAGAGGTGGCACTACTCATAATATGGGATGTTGATGCCTCGTTGTTGCGCGACAGAATATGTTGTGGGGGTATCCATCTCTGAGTCACGGTCTTGGTACGACATGGTTGGTTGGTACAGATTGGTTTTATTGTTGCTCTTGTTGCACGAAACCGTGGAAGGTACAAACAAATCCTTGTGTGGTGGAATTGAGAGCATATGCGACAATAACATCGTGTGATTTTTTCTTGGTTAGAGAGGTGCTTGTGGGGGATGTAGGCTACTACGCGGAAAATGTCATTGAACCTACTCAACTCATGGCATTTATTGATCAAATAATTAGGTTTATCACATAGGGTGCATGTGATGGGTGATTTTCTTTGCCAGGTTGTTTTGGGTTGCTTCTGCCTTGATCTGGCCTGGTGATGGTGATGGGAGGTGAAATGATGGGGGCCTAGTTTTGTTGGACGCATTTTCTCCTCAAACACACCTAAGATATCTAGGGTTCCTTCTTCACCAGGTGGGGGAGTGGGTTCTGCGGATTCTGTATCTGAGTCCAATAGATCAGAGTTTTCATTCATGAATTTACATACGAAACTCAATGCTTTGCGGAATTTGGGACAGTGCGGCCACCTCTTCGTATGATGGTTTTCCTCATAGATCGTGCATATATGTTGTTGGCGTCTAGGTTTGCTTTTTTGAGCAACCTGGGTATGTGGGTGGTTTTGGTAAACATGTCTATAGTTTGAGGCAAAGTTTCACAGGATGAGTAGGTTCATCACACATAGCACATGGTAAAGCAAAGTATGAGTGTTGTTGCTTACGATGCCTTCGTGTGTTGTAGGCAGGTTTTTTAGAGCATGAAGCTGCCTCTTCTTGAATGTAGAAGATGTTTTAGCATTTATTGTCTATTTGAGGGTTGGTTGGCGCTATTGGCTCATTCATGTTGGTTTGAATGAGTGTGTTTAACATCTCTGATATCGAGAGATGTCAGGACAATGATGAGTATAGTGCCCATGTTTTTCGCATATAGCGCAAGCATGGCTAGTACATATTTCTTTGTTATGCAAAGGTATGGTTTTTGCTCCTTTTGGTGGAGCTATGATTGCCAATGTTTTGGTGGCATTCATGAGAGTTTTTAACTCATATAATTCGGGGCATATGTGGGTTGGGTGCCCGAATTCTTCACATAACGCATAGGGTTGCAGGGCGCTGGATGAGTTTGAGGAATCTCCTCTTTTACCATTTTGTTTAGCCTTTTTGTCGGCCCCGGTTGGGGTAGGTGTAGGACGGTTTCGAATAAGGGTGGTTGCCTGAGGTGGAGGTACAAGGATATTTCCTACTGAAATGTGTCTTGTCTCAGTTAACATGGTCATGGGGACCAGATACCAAACTGGTATCGCAAGAGCCATATTTGGTAATGTAAGAGTTGCCATGGCTTGGTGTGAGACAAAGCCAGGTGCGGGGTATAAAAAGGGGGTATGTGTAATAGTGGAAGGTAAAGTAATGACATTATCAGTTGCAGGGGGTGTTGTATCTAGAACTGGTTTCGGGTTTTGGGTGGTGTTTGACGAAGTCATCATGCACACCGATGCTCCGGTATTTGGGACAAGCTCTTATCTTACCGGAGGGTCTCCTGGGAATGTTCTTAGGAGGGTTGATGGCTTAAATTGGCCCGGGCTGAGCTCAGCATAAGTAGCGATCACCTCATGGGAGGACGAGACTAAGGGAAATATGCCATTTGGTGTGGGTTGGGTTGCCTTCTCGTAGTATGTGAGTTGATCAATGGTAATGATCTTTCCATAATGGGGGAACATCATTATTCTAAACACCGATGTGGCAACTGTGAGCATTCTGTAGATATAGCTTCAGCCCAGTAGGATGTTGTAATCCAACTGGGCGTCAAGTACCTCAATGTCTATTAACACAGTTTTTACAGCCAACTTAACTGGCACGCTAGGGTATAAACTGACGGGGGCTAAAGGGAATTCATCGTATGCTCTGAGCGTTATGTCAGAAGGCTTAAGTTCAGGGGATCCTAATTTTTGCCAAATGGATTTGGACATGATACATGTGGGAGCACCTTCGTCAACGATGCAACGATGGATGTTGATATTTTGGACTAAGATAAGGAAAGGGTCGATCAAGCCTAGAGAGGAAAGTAAGGCTTTTCGTTGGGTTGGGCATGTTTCTAGAAGTTCTAGCACTGACATAGCTAATGGTGATTGTGCTAAGTCGTCGATTATGTTGTAACTATGGGCTGCTTTCGAGTTGTGTGATGTGCATCGTAAGGGTCCTTTGACCATTTTCGGCATGGCTTCTACAGAAGGTCAAGGGATGGTCAATGACCCTGTAGATATTGTCGTAGCCGAGGTGGACGGATTAGGCTCTAGGGGAGCTTCATAACTTTGATTCCTTGTTTGCAAAAGGATATCTTCCCCTGTCATGAAAATATCGTGATTAGGAGTGTTATTGTAAGGACCTGCGGTTCCACCCGAAGTGTGACCGCGTTCAACGATGGACGAGCGGTTGGAAAATAAGAAGTGTGACTTGAACGAACGAGCTCTACGACCAGCGCGCAAGGAGACATGATATGATGTACGTAGAAGGATATAGCGAAGGTTTTTATAGGTGTGGGAGCATGGTAGGATTGCCCACGGGCCGACCTACGATTTAGTGCAAAGGCCGACATGTATTTGCGATGAGTAGGGGCGTGTAACCATGTGGAGGACGAGTCGGCTTGGGCAGCTCGACTCGCCCTTCCACTCATATAAGTAAACATGCGTGGATGGCATTTGGGGCATCAATCTTTGACCTTCAAACAAGAAGTAAGGCGCAGTTCGTAGAAGGTACACCGTGCAGGTTAGAGTGTAGCCGAATGCGCACAAGTCTTGGGCAAGGCTGCACGGATTAACGCACGGAGGTGTATCGGGTGAACGAAGGCATAGAGTGAGGAGCGCCCGCCAGTCGAAGTAGGGCGTGCACGGGTGAAGGCGTGGGCGCCCAGTTGTGCAAGGCGTGCACGGGTGAAGGTGTGGGCACCCGGTTGTGCGGTTGCGCACGGTTCTTGGGCAGCTCGAGTGAGCGCCCGCCTGTCATGTGAAGGCAAACGTGTGGGTGTCTTGGTGACTCGGATGAGGTCACCCGCCCACCGTGCAAAGGTGAACAAGGTTTGGTTGTGAAGTGCAGAAGGTAGCTCATGTGAAGGCGCTCCCGCCTGCCTTGGGCAAGGAAATCTTGGTTGTCACACGGTGATGTGACGAAGTTGTAAAATTGGCTAAGTATGAAACTTGGGGTTTCCAAGTATACTTGTAAAGCATTGTAATATTGAAAGACTGTATAATATATTATTCGTGTAGACTCATTGTTCAAGGAGTTGCCCCTCCCTTTATATTGTGCAATTGTGTTCTTCATATATAATTGCTGATGCTAATGAATGTGTATGGGTGTTCATTGGTATAAAGGAACATTTAATAATTACTTGGTTGAGAAACAAAAACTAAGTAGGATAAGTGGTTAGGCGTAGTCCACGAACATAAGTATTGATGAAAGGAAAGTGTTCGGTGGTGCCGTACCTCGCCAAGTGCGGTTGGAAGACTACCGCCGGCCTGGGGGCGTGACAGGTGGTCTCAGAGCTAGTCCGAAGACTTGGAGGAGTCTTGCAGGAAGCTGATTGAAGATTGGAAATTGAAGACAGTGAAGCAGGTACTTGCAGGTGAAGGACGTTGTTTCACATACAAGTGGAACAAGGGCTGGTTTAGATTGCAGGCATCTTGGTGAAGCTGTTGGATGGTCGAAACTAGATCGCGAAGAAGAAGGAAACTGTTAGCAATGGCAAGTGAATCTTAGGTTGGGTCTAGTCACAGTGCGAAGGATGCTACTATGGCATTCATAGAAAAGGTGTTGGAGAAGATGGAGGACTTAGAAGCTTTCTGGACTAAGAAGATGGACTTGGTCAAGAGAGATCAAGAGGCCAATTCAAAGATGAGAGAAGAGCTCGAGGAACTCCGGACTCAACATGAGTACACTGATCTTATGTGCACACAACTTGAAGTAAGAGTCAAGGAGATTGAAGAGGCAAGAGATCGAGGCTTGGCAGAGATCGTGGACTTGCAAAAATCTCTTGACGAAGCCAAAGATGAGATCGCGGTGTTGAAGAAGGTCGTGAGGCATAACTCAGGCTTATCATCCGATTTCGAAGCATCATCCTTCTTCTTCTCTTTCGGCTTATCATCTGATTTCGAACGAGCTCTACGACCAGCGCGCGAGGAGACATGATATGATGTGCGTAGAAGGATAGAGTGAAGGTTTTTATAGGCGTGGGAGCATGGTAGGATTGCCCACGGGCCGACCTACGACTTAGTGCAAAGGCCGACATGTATTTGCAATGAGTAAGGACGTGTAACCATGTGGAGGACGAGTCGGATTGGGCAACTCGACTCGCCCCTCCACTCGTATAAGTAAACATGCATGGATGGCATTTGGGGCATCAATCTTCGACCTTCAAACAAGAAGTAAGGTGCAGTTCGTAGAAGGTATGTGGTGCAGGTTAGAGTGTAGCCGGATGCGCCCAAGTCTTGGGCAAGGCTGCACGGGTTAACGCACTGAAGTGTATCGGGTGAACGAAGGCGTAGGGCAAGGAGCGCCCGCCGATCGAAGTAGGGCGTGCACGGGTGAAGGCGTGGGCGCCTAGTTGTGTGAGGCATGCACGGGTGAAGGTGTCAGCGCCCGGTTGTGTGGTTGCGCACGAGTTCTTGGGCAGCTCAGGTGAGCGCCCGCCCGTTGTGTGAAGGCAAACGTGTGGGTGTCTTGGTGACTCGGGTGAGGTCGCCCGCCCACCATGCAAAGGTGAAGAAGGTTCGGTTGTGAAGTGCGGAAGGCAGCTCGTGTGAGGGCGCGCCCGTCTACCTTGGGCAAGGAAATCTTGGTTGTCACACGGTGGTGTGACGAAGTTGTAAAATTGGCTAAGTATGAAACTTGGGGTTTCCAAGTATACTTGTAAAGCATTGTAATATTGAAAGACTGTATAATATATTATTCGAGCAGACTCATCGTTCAAGGAGTTGCCCCTCCCTTTATACTGTGCAATTGTGTTCTTCATGTATAATTGTTGATGTTAATGAATGTGTATGGGTGTTCATTGGTGTAAAGGAACATTAATAATTACTTGGTTGAGAAACACAAACTAAGTAGGATAAGTGGTTAGGCGTAGTCCACGAACATAAGTATTGGTGAAAAGAAAGTGTTCGGTGGTGCCGCACCTTGCCAAGCGCGGGTGAAAGACTACCTCCGGCCTGGGGGCGTGACAGTTATGGAGGTTCCCTCCAGATGGATGAGTTTGGGGAGTTTGTTGTTGGGTGTTAATGACTCCCTAATGGGGGAAGGGGTCCAGCATCACTGCAGCTTGTTGATCGCCTTGCCCCCTACTGCCTTGTAGTCTTCTTAAGTCCGAAAGTTGAGGACAGTGGTGGGTATAATGACCATACTCCCCACAGATAGTGCGAGCATGATTAGTCCGGAGACTTGTGTTCTTGCATTGTTTCTGTGGGTTATTGTTGGTCGTTCCCTCGCTTTGATTCTGGTTGGGATTGTCCCTTCCCAATGCCCTTGGGGGTTGTTGTTGATTGCTACCCCTAGCTCGAGTTCTCCCTTTGGCTTTCTTTTTGGTTTTGTCTTAGTAGCGCTAGAAGGATTAACTGAATTCATTTACTCCTTCGATTGTTGTTGTGAAGCGAGAGAAGGTTGCACTAGATTCACCCGTGCATTATTTTGTGCTGGTGGGATGTTTTGTTGTTGTACTGGGAAAGGAGAATATTGGTTTCCTTGTCCCTAGAGAATGTACTAACTAGGGGAAGTGAACGTCATGTCCATATTCTTGGAGGAGTATTGGTTCCCCTGAGGGGGAAGATACAAGCCTCCTTGCGGGTGCTAGTATTAGTTAACCCGGTTGACTATGTTCTGCAAAGGTGCGGGTTGACCATCATAGTACCCTGTATGTTGTAATTGTGGTGCGTTGTGTGTAGCATCATATTCTTGGCCATTGAACGTAGTTGTTGTTGTGGTGATTTTGGGATAAGGACCCAATTTATTCGTCAGCACTATTGGATGCGCATGGGATCTCTTTATAAGTTTGCAGGCAGGGCGTCTAGAAGCACTTGATAAATGTACCTAGACTGGGTATAGATAAGTTCTAGTTGTTGGACTTTACTAATGGCTTCTTCCTCTGTTTGCAAAGATTAATTTGCCACATCCTTCGATATTTCAGTTATGAGGGATCTCAAGAATATGTCCAAGAGGACTTTATCTTCAAACTAGGCTTTCACAAGCTACGACATTTTTGCCACTCATGGAGATGGTCCGAGATGTGAGTAGTGGGTGTTTGTTTGAAGTTAGTGAGGAGTTCCAGACCCACATCATGGCGGACTGAGAGCTAGAAGAAGGTGAGGAAAGAAGTAGCTAATGAGCTAAAGTTCCCATGCAACGCAGAGCGCTGGTCCACATACCATTTCGCGGCAGGCCCAATTAGGGTGCTTTGAAATAGTCGTAATCTAATAGTATCTTCTGTGATACTATTAGACGAACAACACAGGTGAAATGTCATGACATGGTTTCCTGGGTCTTCGCCCTATTTTCCCTCGAACTTTGGAATGTTTGAAGGAAGCTTGGTGGGCATAGCCAGCCATGGGCAATCGGGTCATTGGTTAGCTTGCTTAAATCTGGTAGGTTTAGCAATGCTAAGAACAGGATTTGTGCATTACCTGCCATTGTAAAACGATTCTGGACAGCTATATGCAACAAAGTCCTTTGTGGGGATGTCATGGGAGAATTACCTTGATGGGTATCTTGGGTACTGTCCGGAGGAGAGGTGTGTACGCTCCCAAAGGAGGTAACATGTGTGGATCCTTCTGGAGTGGTGAAGGGTGTACTTTGTCGAGGAGGAATTCTGAGCAAAGATGCACCAATAAAGGAAGACCCAATAATGGTGGTTGAGTGACATCCTCTCCACCTAAATGGTTGGAGTCCTGGCACACCTCCCGACAATGGAGGGAGGTTTAAAAAATGTCTAGATCGACGGGGAGTCGTGGGGTCCCCTATTGTGTCGATTTAGAGTGTATGCTACTTTGTGTATGGTGAAGGAAGGAGATAAATATCAATGCAATTGGATCACATATATAAAACAAAGCGAGAATATAAATGGTTTATTTTCCTTTAATTTAAACTATGTGATCAAGCAAACAAGAAAAAGGTTTTTGTGTGTTGCGTATGATAAAAAGTCCAATGTTCTTAAAATTGGCAACTTGGACAAAACTCCACATGGGTCATCTTACTTATGACAGTTGATATTTTTCTTGGATTCCTCTCTCTGAGAGGTATAGGATTGATCTAAAGATCATCTCATTCTGACATGTACAAATGAAGTTATGAATTTATTTTGATTATGGCCGAATTGTCAAGGTCAGCTAGCAAAACTTATGTAGGCTCAGAAGCCCAACAGTCACGTCTATTCATCCCCAACGTTGCATATAAATAGAAGGTGACTTAGCCTCATTTGGACACACTCATCTTCACACTTCTCTCTTTCTCTCTTCGTTGATTGGGTACGGATTTTTGGGCCTCTCTCTCTCCGCACATCCAAAATTTCAGGAGGCCGAAATTTCAGGAGACTGAATTTCAGGACAGTTTGACCAAGCATTGACCAGCATGCGTTGACCTCCTTTGACTGCTTTTCTGTGAGGGCTATCTCTGTTTGGGCAGGACGCATTTCTAGGCACATAAATCGAGGCTAAACGTTGACTGTAGCTAGGGCTGACCGTAGGTGGGCTATTTCACCAGACTTTGACTGGGCTAAATTTGACTTTTTTGAGGGTTGTTTTATCTTGTTGTTTGGAGGCCGAAGTTGACTAAAGTTGACCAATTTGCTGAGGGTCAAATCTACCCTATTGATCAGTGTTGACTTTTCTAGTTAGGACTCTTTTGTTGCTGTTATAAATTATCAGATTTGTAAATTGTAAGATCTCTCTCTACTAAATTATTGAAGACTAAAAGAAGATTTGGTCAAATGGTTTCCCCACATTGGGGTTTGTCCCTGGCTGGTGCCACATCTTATGTCCTCTTGTCTTGGCTTGTCTTCTATTGTTTATGTTTATATTCTATCTGCATTTTACTATCATGTTGATGTGATTTCTAATCTGAATATCAATACTAGGCTAATAAAGAAATTGAAGTAAAATTGCTCTAAAGCATAGAACATACCATTGTTGCCTAAAATTAACATGGTATCAGAGCTGAGGTGAAGACAAAGCCCAAGCAAGAGTAAAAGAGCAATCACCAAAGACAATTCGACAAGGACAAAAGGTTCAATGGGTTCCTCATCCTACTTCCCAACTAAAGACAAGCTCCATGATAAATCTAACTATCATGGATGGAAGATGTCTCTTGATTTGACCTTGGAAGAAAAAGAAGTGATGGACTATGTGTAGGGTAAAATCCCTAAACCTCCTCAAATGCACTGGCTGCTGTGAAGACATAGTACAATAGGGATGAAGTCAAAGCAAAGAAGATTATCAAGGATTCCATTGACAAGCATCTAGTGGCCTACATCTCCGAATTGAAGAACTCCAAGGAAATATACGACAGGTTGGTCGGCATGTTCAAGGTTAGTAATGCTAATCAAATTCTATTTCTCAAGAATAAGTTGAAGGATATTAAGAAGGGCAAGGACGAGGACATTCAATCCTATTTCTTGAGGATTACTGAGATCAAGAATGATCTACTCTCGATTGGAGAAGTCATTCCTGACAGGGAACTTACTCTCACCACCCTTGGAGGACTCCCACCTGAGTGACATGTATTTAGAACCACCATCCTCAACAATGATCAAATTACAGGGTTTGAAGAATTGATGTCAAGATGCATTCAAGAAGAAACAAGAATGGTGGAGCAAGAAATGCCTTCTAATAGAAGCAACCCCATTGCATTCTCCGCTCATGCCAAAAGGGAAATAATGTAGGGTCTAAAGGTCATTTCCATGGAAATCCTGGATCTAAGGGAGGAAGGAAGGGCAGGTGCTTTGTTTGCAATAAGTTTGGCCACTATGCAAGGGAGTGTTCAAATAGAAGGAACACATCGCATGATGATGATCACAATCATTTTAGGGGAAACTTCAACAACAACGATCAAAGGAATGGCAGGTCCAATGACAAAGGAAAAAGGAATACGGGACATCAAGGAAATCGTCGACCCTCCAAGAAATCAAGGAACTCTAGGTATGAAGAATCAAATGTTGTTAACAATAAGCAAAAAGAGTGCTATCTTATATCGGCCCTCTCCACTGCTGCTCCTCTGGACACTGTGGGAAATTGGTTGATAGGTAGTGGTACCTCAAGGCACTTCACTGGATACAAGGAAGCCCTCTCTAATCTAATAGAAAAGGAGACAAACTTGGAGATCATCCTTGAAGACAATGCCACCTATCCCGTGAAGGGAGTAGGGAATGTTACCCTTCAATTGACTCAAGGTAACACTATTCATTTGCAAGAAGTATTATATGTACCTTATCTCAAGAAGAACATAGAATGCCCAAGTGTTGTTTGCTAGGCAGCCCTTTGTAATTTATAGTGCTTTTTGAATTTGAATTCGACTGTTCCCTCCAAATCTAGTTCATTAATGCTCCCTTGGCGACAGATTTTCCCAAATTTGCCCATACATCGCGTCTTAAATGCCTGTCGCCCGCTCCATTTGGTCTCAAGTCGAGCATCCCATCATGAATAGTGACTTGAACGATCACTTTCTGGCCAACCAGCGCGGCAGTGCAGCCCCCCTTGCGTAGTCACGGACCTTGTGACTCTTTGCTTCTGCGCGCAGCTCCAACATCGTGCAGCTCGCGAGCAGAACAGTTTATTCATGTGCTTCCTCTCAACTGCCTAGAGTGCTAAGACTATACTTCCTTCAGCTAGTCAGGTGGTCGCACCACCCGTGTGAAGTTTCATCCTATAATCCATCATGTTTCCTAGAGAATACCCACCTTTATTGTTACGGTCGACATCGCGCACTTTACCATCTGCAACGCGCTACCCTGGTCAATACACTTAGCAATGTGCGGCCCAAGCCAAGGCATCAGACTGATCAATTCGTGACAATAGGCCTTAAACCTATCATCGCGATCGTACGCATCCTGCCTGATCACCTAATTTTTTTGCTGAGAAAATCTTCCTTTATCTCGTCCTCCAACTTCTTGACTTCCGTGTCCACTAGAGTGCTTTTCTTCCTTAATCGTACCCTTTCTTCTTTAAGTTCTTGGAGTCTAAAATTTCCCTGTTGGATTTCTGCTTCCAAGGTTTTGTGAACCGTCGTATCTACCAGTGCTATCATGCGCAGTCTAAGCTCTCCAAGTACTATAGAGCTTACTGCAGTTGCTTCATACTCCAGCCTTGGCGGTGCCTACGCAGTCAAGGTTTTGCATGTAGTCCTATAAGCCCAAAGAACCGTTGGTACGCACAGGTCCCTGTCAGTCTGCTTCACATTGTGGACCTTGTTCAGCGTTTCGCGTACTTTGTTAAAAGCTTCTATGTGGATATTCTTTTGCGCATTTGGTCTTTCCGTACTTCGTGGTCCCAACCGAAGGGGTTGTTCGCGCCATTGCCTTACCCACACCTGCTTACTAATTTTGTCTCCTACTGTGAGGATGGTGTGCATTCGTGCAGGTTTCGCACCATATCCCTGTATCCACCTGCATAGGTGTGGGTGTGCGGGCCGGTTCGTCCGTCATACTTGTCTTTCAATCACATCTAAGGCTTCCCAAACCGCATGCGCATCATCCTTCTGCATTTGCACCAGTCCTCAAACTTCTTTGGTGCGTACCCCACCATATTGCAGGCGTAGCTCGCAGTACCCATTTTAGAGCATCGAAACGTTGTTGTTCCGGTACTTCTCTTTCAAATTTTTTCAAGAAGTCATCACCTCGCTTAACCCATAATACGTAGGCAGATCTCTTACCTATGTTGCTACGCAGCGTAGCGACCTTGTCATCATGTTACACTTGAGCGTGGTTACCTCGTGTAACTGGTTCTGCCATTGTTCTATCTCCTCGTCAGAATCGGATGTGAAGGAGCTTTTGCGCTCCCATGAGATTCGGCCATCCGCAGTTGGATTTACCCAGTCCTACTCCCTTGCAATTATCTTGTAGATGTATTCCAAGTCATCGTCGTTATCGTAGTTGCGCACCGGCTCCGTGTAGCGCGATCCCTCTACAGGGTTTAAAGGTACCACTACGCACAGAGACTTTTTCACAAAGATCATCTTGCGCTTCTTTAGATTTATCACTCCATTCATGTCAGTGGTTCAATCTATTTCCAATAGCGCAGGGTAGGGATTGTTGTCATTAACAATCTCTATTACTTCCAAATCTGCTAACGCGCTTACTCCTTCAATATCCATGTGATTCCCTGTAATCTCCCCATAGTTAGGATCTTTTGTTGGTTCACCATCCGCAGTTGGATAGGAGACCATTGCAATGCAGGCCTGCCCATGCGCTCCCATGTCTATTTTGGCAGGGCGTTTGCATCTGACCCTAGATCTAGAAACACTTGGTCCATCTCATATTTCCCAATCTGTGTGGTCAATCTCATTTCCCTTCATGTTCACGTCGTGTGCTTCCCGTGCTTCTGGACTATGTGCGGTTCTCCTGGCGTGGTCCAAACGCATCTAGTTATGAGTTCTTGCAACCCCTTTACATCCTTGCTGTCGCACAGCAGCTTCATGCATCTCTCCAAGAACGTAGTGAGCATAGATGGGTCCATTT
>APFE031010164.1:0-18674 GCA_000404065.3 Pinus taeda | reverse complement strand
GCCTCTGTGCACCATCATGGTCAAGGCAATACCATACAACCCACTATTGGGGCTCCTACACCAAACAATCTAAGGTCTAGTTGGGACTGCTTACCAAGGAGATCCCCTAACATGTTGGAGGGTCCATCACCATCCACATTTTGGCACTAGAAGGAGGGCGAGATGACAAGCTGAGTCCTCATCATCTTTTTTGAATATCTGCATATCCATCATGACTAACTATAGAGTTTCTCTTCTGGAGTGTATGTCTTATGGAAACAACTTTGAAATCATGAAAGAGCTCTCAGATAACTTGTCACATAAAACATATAATGGTGGAGGCTATGTAGCCTTCATTAGGCACGCAGTCAGCATTGTAGGCTCATGCGAAAGACATGGAATATTTGAAGAATACATGATCTGCACGTTGTTCATCTACATGCTTCGAGGGAACCCATTGCACTGGTGTGCCACGCTACTAAAAAATATATTCATTCTCTTGCTCATTTGGTCGCAGAGATAGACCGTGCTTTCAATCACTTTAACCTTAAAGCACTCAACAAAGAAATCCTGGAATTGCGAAAAGACTCAATGAATCCGTTGAACAGTTTCACACATGCTTTTGTAATCTTGCATACTGATTTCCCGAAGATGTAATTAATTGGGAATTTCTTGATGGAAGATTTGAGTATCTTCTTTACATATCCAAAAATTTGTGATTCTTGAAATCATTCAAACCCTGCTTAGCACACTTCAGTGATGGAGCTGTGCAATCATAGGTAGGCACAGTTGATGTCACAAGTGATTGTCCATCTTGACCTCATCAAACATCTCCACCACCGCAAAGTGATGTGGGAGATCATGAACACACATCTGTTGAAGTATCACATACTCCCACCCCACCTACTCTTGATATCTATGCAGATTTGGCTTGCAAGCCTGTTGGTTGTCATGTGGATTAAGTTTAGTATTTTTTTAGTTATTTTTTGCATGAAATCCTCATTTATAATATAACTTCATCGTAAAAGTAATTCCCACTTGTTTTATTAAAGTGGATTTCTTCATAAAATAATTTATTTGTAAAAGTGAGCTTATAGGAAGCTAGTGAGGGAAAGTAATTTTTTTTATTTTTTAACAATATCTATCACTGCATGGACCAACTTCTACCTACCACCTAGCTCTTTGTTACTGCTAATGCCTTTTTCTAATAAGGGCATAAATTTTACATATGAAGTTCGTTTTCAATGTCATTTTTTATATGTATTTTTTTTTTTGGAGATAATTCCATTTAGATAGTTAGTTTCAACTTTTTAAACAATATCATCTATATATTTTAATATGGCGACTCAAAGTGAACTTTTAAAGACTAACTACTTATCATGGAAATCCCACATGGAGGATGTTGGAGTAAAGGATTATATTAAATGATCTTAGGAAAAGAAAACTCTCCTACTAATGCTAATATGAGATCCAAATGGCATAATAGGAGTAACAAAGCATGTGGATTAATCAAAATCTTTGTTTCTCTAGATTTATGATTTCACATTCAAGGAATCAATGACCTTGATGTAGTATGGGAAATGTAGAAAAATATATTTGGCCAACCTAATCATGATTAAATCTCATTATCTTGAAACATAGGTCATGAATTTAAATCCTAATGATTTCTCTTACATTGAATATCATTTATCTAGGTTCAAAACACAGAAATTAACTTTAATACTATCAAGTTGAACAAAATTATGAGAGTTATAATCCTTTCCCATCTTGATTTTACATATTTTGTTTTTGTATCTACACTAGAGAAGCTCTAGGAGTTGCATATAAAAATTTTTCCCTTGAATATCTTTATGGCTCTATGACTAGAGATAAAGACAAGCTCTTGCATATTAGAGTGATCAACATTATAGATACATCTAACAAGGCCCTAGTGGCCCAAAAAAAAGATAAAACCAAACATCCAAAGAAGTGAAATCCTAGAAACAACAAGAAAAACAAGGATCCCAAACCCTCTTATACATATTATATTCCCAATGGTGACAAAGGACCCAAATAAAAGAATAAGAGCGTTGAAAACCATTACAATTGTTGTGGGAAAATAAGTCATTTGGAGTCTACTAGACTAGAAAAGTTTCGAAAAGACTAGAAATAAAAATGATTTTATTGATGAGTATAATGAAAATTTTCATATGCAAGAGAACTATGAACAAGCTACTTATAGCTATGAAAATGAAGGATATATTCCTACTAAATAACATGAATTTTGTGCTATACAACAACCCCCCATTTCAATAAATCTTACTTCAGAAAATTATAAATTGAAATGGGTCCCTTTTAATTTAAAATTGGTATTAATCCATCACTTTTCTAAAAGGTTCCGAAATAAACAAAATAGCTTCAAACCCTTTGAAATAATCGGTCTTTTAAAATAAAAGGAATAATCCTTTATTATTGCGATAAAGCGATCGCAAGATCACATATCGCGATAACAAAAGGATGCATAAGCCATAACCCATTGATTTTCCCCGATGCGATAAAAGCCAAATAGCCGATGAATAATCGGGAAAACAAAGAATAAAAGGCCCCTCCCCTTTGCCCCGATGCGATATCGCAATCGGCGATCGGGGAATGTGATGTGAACATAACAAGCTCTCCTCATTCAAACTCCCGATGCGAATCTAGCGATATCGCATATTGGCAATCAGGGATTTCATAAGACTCAAATGAAATTACCCAAGCCTTCCTCCGATTGCCGATTGCGATGAACCCAAAAGCGCGATTTTCGAAAAGGATCAATATGATTTTGCTATATTATGTATTAATTATCATTGAAAGCCTTTTCTCTTCCCGATAGAGATTCGCTCGCGTCCAACCGCCAAAAAATCAAATCCACGCTTAAAACCATTATTCGGCAAATAAAGGATATAACGAGAAATTAAGTGATTGACAGGTTTTAACGGCCAATTAATACACAGTCATGCCTAAATCCTTTCAGAGATTGCATCCGTGGGAACCTTATGATAAATCATCCATTTCCCATTGATTGACACAATTTCCTCATATTTGGTTTTAGCTATCTATTCTCTGTATTACGTCTATCTTTCTCTTGCGCAGAGTTTTTCCGCAGTAATGATGGGAAAGAAATCTAAGAAGTCTGGAATGCCTTCGGCTCCCATGACAACAGGACAGCATGCCACTGATCCGGGACCAAGCAAGAAGGGATTAATCTCAGATACCACATGTCTCGGCCATGGCAACACTACTTGGCAAAATATTTACAACCTGATTGAAGTCGAGGAACCTGAGCAAACATCGGTACAAGCCTCAGCAGGTTCAAGCCGGAAATCCAATGCTACTTTGAAGGATTTGGCTGATTCCTACCTTCATAAGATAGTAGCTAGAGAACAAATTCTTCCATATACGGATGTGGTGAGATGGGCAATCGAAGCAATTCCAATTACGGACAGAAAATTTTGCATTGTCGATGGAAGAATATTTGGTTCATTTCAGCCCAACGATTTCAGACAAATGTACCACTTGCCCGAGCCAGAGAAGAACTATAATAAAGCATTTCTTGAGAAGTTTCGAGATGAGAATGAGACCGAGTCAACATCTATAAGAGAATGGAGACAAAACCCGGCGAAACAAAAACATGAGTCTTCAGGTAAGTACTCCATCGACTCTTTATGTTCTCCTTATTGTTATGCTGGAGCCATGATGTGCCAACTATGGGGATTGCATGATTCTTCTAAGTTTTCTATAGAAATGGTTCCTTTGATAGAAGCAGCATGTAATAGTGAAATTATGGATTGGGGGAATATATTATCAGATAAGTTGGCCACGGCTATTCTTGAATTCAGAAATAAATCCCGTGTTACCGATAGGTTCATCCCTCCATTCTATTATAGTGCCTACATTTTGGATACCCTCTGTTTCAATTCCGAGTTTCCTGTTTTAGGGTGGAGATGGACTCCACAGGACCCTACTCCTATTCATATTTACCACCAGAAGCTATGGAAAACTAATTATAAGCACCATTTATACCAAGTCTGCAATGGATTTATGCTACCTCTTTACTATGCAATTTTTGATAAACCTGCCCCTAAGATCTCCTCTCAGGCTGAAATTGACTTAACAGCCCTAGGAACCTGGTTTGGAGAAGAAAAATTCACCTATTTTAGAGTTTTCGGCAGTCAGGCCAGACCTCATGTCCTCCCATTATACATATCAGACAAGCTATTAGCTCGTGAAATAACATATCAGCTTACAATTGCTTCAGCCATGAAAACTCTCAGAAATTCAAAAAAGCAAGTTTGACCTCCTTTTCCTCTTAGGTGTGGCGTCTATACTCTGCATGATTATAAACATGCAAAGAAAGAGACAGAAAAAATCAATGTCTTAAGTCTCGCCACTCTGCCCAATAGTTGCTTCGACCCGAAGAAAATCATCTATAACGCCCTAGATCAAGCCAAGCTTACCAAAGTTGAGCACAAGGAAGATGAGTTTCATGACCTGTTCTCCTCCACTGAGTCAATCTTCCAGGTACAACAGCTAGCCAGGATGAGATATCGCGATGACGGGTTGGTAGAATTTAACAAACTTAGAGAACAGAGGTTGCAAACTCTGCCTCTAGATTTTTTAGCTACTAGCCTGATAGTTCAGTCAAGCGAGCCTAAGCAGCAACTTACTGATGAACCTCCTACTACATCCGCAATCTATGAAGAAGTCCAGAGAAGAGAGCAGGAGGAACTGCGAAGAATAGAACAGGAAGAGGCACAGAAAAAAGAGCAAGAAGAGGAACTGCGAAGAATGGAACAGATAGAGGTAGAAAAGAAAGAATAGGAAAGGATAAGGGAACAAGAACAGAAAAGGCAGTAGGAGCAGAGCAGCAAAGAAATAAATGTGAATACCCAAGTGGATCCAAAATTTCTTGAAGAATGGCAAAAATTCAATACCATTATAGGAAATCTTGAAACTTCAACGGACGCCGAAACATCCAAAGCTGCCGATATACAAGATACAACATCACAGGAGGTTCCAAACAAAGGAACCAACGGTCCACCCTCAAGTACAGTAGTAGAAATAATTCCAAAAAACCCCTCCGATCAAATTGTTTTGCAAGTAGAGGACATTCCTCCACTAGATGTTTTCTATAGCCCGAAACACAGGGCTGTAATAAAACGACAGCGGAAAAGAAGAAGGATTGATCAACCTTCTTTGTTACCTGAACAAACAATAACAACAAATGTGGTATGGAGAGAGGAATTTGACCCCTCCGATGACCTAACCAAGTTATATTAGTATGCCGGTGCCTATTCGGCAGCCACCATGGATAAGGCATCGAAGGTAAGCAATTATTGAAGAAAAAGCATCAAGTGATCGCTTCACTGCAAGCACAGTTATCGGCAGAGCAGCAGAAGTTAGAACAGCTACAACAACAACTGTCCACACAGCAACAATTAAACAACTAGCTAAATAAACAGTTGCAGGAAGAAAAGCAGAGGATTGATTCGGGAGCAATTCAGAAACAGAAGGAATTATCAGAGGCATTATCAAAGTTGAAGGCAATGAATGAACAGATGGCAAGGAAAAAAGATGAGCAAATTGCTCAATTATCAGCCCAGGTAGAAAGGTTCAAGAGTCTTCCCCAGCCAACCGAGTTCAGAGCAGAGGCAATGCAAATCAACAAGGCATTAATAATGCAAATAAGATTGTTATGTCATGAAATTGCCCAAGTTGAACCTTTATGCGACATAAAATCATCTATAATAGACAAGTCAGTGGATGCCAGGCAGGATTTGGAGCAAGCCGAAGACACTTTGACAGACTTTCTTACATGGCAGGACTCCAATGAGGGAAAGGCAGCTAACCTTCCCAAAATCTTAGAGTCCCATAAGGAAATCCTATTCACAAAATGGCAGTCCCAATTAATGAAAGCAGAGAGAGTTGTTTCCCGATGTAAATTATCTACCAGCAATTTAATTGACTTGATCAATAACACTCTCTATTTATCTAACATGATTTCTCAATGTACACCAGGTAAGCTATTATCCACCAAGACATTGGAGCAGTCATGTAACCAAGAGATTGAAAAGAACAGGAAATTAGTCTCAGGGATTAAAAGTTTAACTTGGGACACCTATTGGTTGTTCCTAGTTAAACCATACAGTCAGAGAGCTGCCGTCAAATGCCTGACGGATGCAATCGGGTGTATTATTCCCGATATACATGTTGCCATCTATGATGCTCAAATCAATTCTTGACTCAGCCGCTCTCAAGAAGTGGAGCCAATGCTGGCAATATGCCAACTCAGGACAAAGGGCAAACAGCCAGAAGAATGAATCATCGCTGTCGATTTCCAGATCACTGTGGGGAGGATATTTTAGGATCGGATTATTCCAATTTAGTAGCATTTCAATTTTGTAGTTTGTTAGCTTAGTTTAGTATCTATAGACCCTTTCATGCATTTAGAAAGGGTCGTAAGTTTTTGTATATGACTTAAGATTGAAGTTGCACTACTGTACTTCAAGCATATTCTTTTATGAAGACTGGACCAAATTTTTCCAAATTTTGACAATGAAGCTTTGATATGAATGTGCACTATTGCCTTTATTTTAAAGCATTTCTGAATCGGAAGAAGGAATTTAAATTGCGATTGGCGTAGGGGATAATTTGCAGCTCATATGGTACTATTATCTATGTCTGAATTTATTCCTTTTATGTGAATTGTTGTTTATTCATTTATGCTATTATTGAATATGTGAGTGTATTTCAACAATAAACTTTATGCTTTCCACTATTGGATGTTTACAGTTTGCTATTCTTTCAATCATGCATATATCGATAATATAAAAGAGAAGTGTAATATCGCTTTATCAATTACTTCGTTCAACTACTTGAACGAAGTAATTATCATTTAAATGAATGTATTTTTTTATTGCTTAGTGTCATCTATATGCCTATCAGCAAACATAGATCATTAAACATTACACTTAAAGAATAGAAGCTACCACAGGTTAAAATAGTCATTTACATTTTTGTTCATAGAATAAGTCCTCCGTTTATTATCACTTATTTGAAAACCAATCATTCATTCATCCCCCCCTTTTATTCACTATTGGGAAACTAGTCCCATCATATCCAGTTGGAGCCACCATCCCAAACGGAAAAGGAGCTGTATTAAGGTCCGGACTGGGTGGTTATCCCCCGATGTTGATGTAATGATTTTCGGGGCATCAACATTTTTGGCGCTAGAAGGAGGCCCATCCACTATGAATGGCGAGTAAGTCAAAACCTACAGACCATTCACAAAGTAAATCACCCTCCACCTCTCCTCGAACCTCTCGTTTGCACTCTGAAATACCAGTATCTAGACGAGAAGAGGAAGGATCAACTACTACTACCCAACCTCATCATACTTCAGAATGTTTAAGCCCGAAGTCCCCTGAAGTTCAGTCTATCATCTAGAAAATTCAAGGCTTCTCGATTTCACCTCCTAGATCTGAAGTATCACAAGGAAGTCAGACTTCGCAATTCCGCCTACCTCATCATCTTACCATACTTCAAAGAAAAAATCTTGGTATTTAACCACGTGAGTTGCCTTTACCCCAAAGGAAAAGGATTAAAAAGAACACTGAAGGTTCTGGTAGTGAAACCTTTTCTCCATCATCATCCATCTCATCATCTCCAGTGCGAAGTCAAACACCCAATTCACCATTACATATTATTGTTCACCAAAGGACTTCACCTTCAACATCACAATCCTTTCAGTCTTCATTTCCACCTCCTCCCCAAACACTTGGAACACCACAGGCAATCGTTGGTACTCCCAAAATGGCTCAGACACCATGGAGAAGTCCTGGTGCAGTCACTATGCCTACGCCTTTACATTCGTTACCCGATTATCCTGAGAAACGGTTACCAAAGTTCAATCCAGATGCTGGAACATTAGCTGAGGAACGCATAAATAATTTCATGTTGTCAGTTAATTTGAAGGGAGTAACAGAAGAAGATGTTGTAGTTATATTGTTCCCCTACACATTACAAGGATCAGCAGGGTCTTGGTATTTTTCCTTGCCCTCTGGATCCATCACCAGTTGGAATATCTTTCAGGAAGAGTTTCTTACCAAATACAGCGATGATAGATCCTTGGCTACACTCATAAATGACCTTTCCAATCTAAGGATCGAGTCAAGAGAACCAATTAAGGAGTTTAACTTCCGATTTAACAAACCCTTGAACAAAATCCCTACCGATGATAAGCCAAGTGAACAAATTAGAAGTGAATGGTACATTACAGCCTTACCCTCAAATATAGCCATTTTTGTAGATAGGGCTAAAAAACCTACATTGGCTGAAAACATGAAAGAAGCCCTCGCTGTCGAAAAATGTGTAATCGCTTTGGAAAAGAAAGCTGCTCTAGAGGAATGGAAATCCAAAAAAGTGTCTTTCAAGGATGATTCAAAAAAGAAAATCACCAAAGATCCATACGATATGAAGGGCCTTCAAAAAGTCCTCAAAACCATGTCAAATGAAATGGTTGAGATTAAGAAGCAAGTAGCAGAGTCCTCAACAAAGAAACCTTACAGGAATTTTAAAAAGCCCGAGTCCAAGCCTCCAAATGTTATATCCTATGCAGATTCAGATCCTGAGGAAGAAGAAGAAACAATTACACCATCCGATGAATTAGAAGAAGAGGAAGTCGTTGAATGCCATGGAATGTGGGACTTTATATTGCCTAACTCCGATACTGAAGCCAAACAAGAATCCTTTGCCGTGACTACCAGGAGAAAAAGTACTCCTGAACCTGTTCAGGCCAATTCAAAGAAAAGGAGTGCAGGTACCAATACTACGAAGGAAAAGGTACCCACAAGGAAGCCAGCTGCAATAGTATCTCAAAATCAACCGTCATCCTCCAATATACCTACATCATCTAAGACGTTGGTAGTATCTGATTCAATGGACTATAATATTTTTGATGATATGAAAAAGACTAAGGCAAACATCACCATGTTTGAACTCAGTAAATTAAAACATCAACAAAAATTGCTTCTCAAAGAACTTAATGCAGTTCCTTCTTCGCCTCTTCCTAGTACTAAAGCTGCAAGTGACTCAGGACAACCACCTTCTGGTAGAGTTGAGGCAATTGATACAATTCTCCTTAGGGGAAATAAACTCTGTTACAATCAGGTTATCGGCTGATCCACGAGTGGTTCAGACAATTGATATCTTAATCGCCGATATACCTGAGTTCTATGGTTTAATTTTAAGCAGGGATTGGTCGGAAAAGCTCCACGGGTATATTTCTACCAATTGGTCTCATATGTGGCTGCCCTACAAAGGAAAGCCAAACCAGATAAGAATCAATAGGGAGAAACACATGACACATACTGTTACAGAATTCGAACAAGAAAATCAACCAGTTGCATTTAATAAGAACATTCTGGGAAACTATTCTTCTGAATCATTCTTTGACAATTATATTGCCTAGCCATCTCCTTTCTCGGTAAACAATTTCACATCACAAATCGAAATTTTTTCACAAACTGACAGATCTAGATGTGTTAAAGTTACTGAGAATTTTGTAAATAAAAATGTTGATAATTCTTTATTTTGGTCTTTATATTTCGACGGTTCAAAATCTAGTGAAGGATCAGGAGCATGGTGTATTTTGGTCAGCCCTGAGGAAGAAAGAACAATGCTTTCTTGTAGATTATAATTTGAATGCACCAATAATACAACTGAGTATGAAGCCTTGATCCAAGGATTATACAAAGCTATCGGCTTGAAAGTTCAATATTTAAAAGTGTTCGGCGATTTAGAGATTGTGATAAAACAAGTTCGAAACACAATCCATTGTCTCTCTAATCACCTCAAACACTACTAGTCTTTTGTCCAAGAACTTTTATCTCATTTCTTAGCATTCAATATTTCACCTATTCCCAGATCCCAGAATGCAGCAGCTGACCTGTTGGCTAATGTTGCTTCTAAACTCCTCCTTTCTGAAGATTTTAGCCTAGATAGATTTTCGGTAGAGTTGATCTTTAGGCCATCAGTCCCCGAAAATATCACCAATTGGAGAGTATTCAACCACGATGAAGACATCTTACATTTCTTAATTTCTAACAAATCCTATAATGATCAGATCATTGATGAAAATGATCATGATCTTCAGATGAAAGAGAAGCATGAGGAAAACTCCATACCAAAACCTGTGGTTAAACTTGAAGATCTCTATGACATTAAAGACAGGTTCAAACATGCAACCAATTCAAAAATCCAAAGTTCTACCTTAAGGTTTGAATTGATAAATCTTGGTACCAAGCATAACCCTCAAAATATTAATTTAGGATTAGGACTTTCTGAACAGGAAAGGACAACATTTATCAGATTATTAAAGAAAAATAAACATGTCTTCGCTTGGAATTATGATGATTTAAAAACTTATGATACATCTATCATACAACGTACCATTCCAATGCTACTCGAACAAAAACCAGTTCAACAAAAATTGAGGAAAATAGATCCAAAATTGGAGAGTCAGATAAAATCATAACTCAATAAACTCTTAAAAGCAAAGATTATTTTTCCAGTCCGACACTCAAACTGGGTCTCCAATATGGTACCTGTCAGAAAGAAAAACGATGACATTAGGATTTGTATTGATTTCAGAAACTTGAATAAGGCCAGTCAAAAAGATAATTTCCCATTACCTACCATGGAGCAAATACTCCATTTAGTAGCAGGTTCTGAACTAATGTCCTTTCTAGACAGTTTTTTCAGGATACAACCAAGTCCTGGTTCATCCTGATGACAGACTCAAAACTACTTTCAGAACAAAATGGGGAACCTACGCCTATTAGAAAATGCCTTTTGGATTTATTAACGCAGGAGCTACATTCCAAAGAGCAATGGATATAGCCTTCAAAGGATTGATCAACAAAACAGTAGTCGTCTACTTAGATGATATTACTGTATTTTCTAAAAAGAGGTCTAATCATTTACATGATTTGAATCAAATCTTTGAACGTTGTAAAAGGTATGGCATTTCACTTAATCCTAAAAAATCCTTCTTTTCTCTAGATCAAGGAAAGCTCTTAGGCTTTATTGTTTCCAAAGATGGTATTTATCTTGACCACGATAGGATTAAAGAAATTTCTGAAATCCCATTTCCTCATAACAAAAAATAAATGCAATCATTTTTAGGACAAATCAACTTTGTCAAAAGATTTGTTCCCGATTTTTCTCATATCATTTTACCATTACAAACCATGATTAAGAAAAATTCAGTGTTTAGATGGGGAGCTGTGGAAGAAGAAGCATTTGATTTAATCAAGCAATCAATAATCAATCCCCCTGCTTTAAACACTCCTAATTTTTCTAATCATTTCACATTGTACACTATCGCTTCTGATTCATCTTATGCAGCAATACTCACTTAAATCAACGATCACAACTTGGAAGCACCAATTTCATTCTTCAGTTCAAATTTTCAAGGTGCAGAACTAAATTACTCCGAAGTTGAAAAACAAGCCTTTGCTGTGTATAAAGCCATCAAACACTACAGGCCCTTTCTTCTAAAATCCCATACAGAAGTAATAGTTCCTTTTTCTTCAGTAAGGCAATTATTGATCCAAAGAGAACTAGGTGAAAAAAGGGCAAATTGGGTTACAACACTTCAAGAATATGACTTGGAAATCAAGCCAGCAAAGATTGTTAGAGGCCAAGGTTTTTGCAGGTTATTAGCAGGAGCGTCCAACATTCCGGAATCAGGTGATACAGATCATATTGAAGAAATTAACCAGATAAGTATTACCGATTCTGAATCTCAATATGCAGATTTAACATTTTATTTGAAAAATGGACATGCAGCTCCTAATCTCTCTTACAAAAACAAACGGGCTATTAGATTAAAGTGAAAAAACTTTGTTATCATTGATGATGTGATTTTTAGGCAAAACTGCGATTCAGTTTTATTAAGATGCTTAGAGAAACCTGAAGCACAATGGACCAGCTGGAGGACATTTTGGAGCTGACAAAAACAATAACACGATGCAAGAATTACACGATGGACCAGCTGGAGGACATTTTGGAGCTGACACAACAGCTCATAAAATCATCCATGCTGGATATTACTGGCCCGCCTTATTCAGAGATACCCATGAGTATGTAAGGAAATGCCGAAGTTGTCAAGTCTCCAGTGGAAGACAAAGGAAACCAGCCTTTCCTTTGCAACTAGTTAATATCGATCAAACTTTTGAACAATGGGGACTAGACATCATTGGAGAGATCACTCCACAATCCTCCAAACAACACAAGTATATCCTTACTGCTACTGATTACTTTACCAAGTGGGTTGAAGCAATTCCATTAAAGACAACAAACGCTGAAGGAATTATAGAATTCATAGACCAATTCATCATTACCAGGTTTGGTGTCCCTAATGCTCTTGTTTTTGATAATGCATCTTATTTTTCTGGAAATGCCATGTTTGAGTTTGCTATTAAAAGAGGATTTAAATTGAAATATTCTGCAAACTACTATCCCCAGGGTAATGGTTTGGAAGAATCTACCAATAAAAATCTACTCAAAATCATTAAGCGAACTATCCAACAAAATCATAAAAACTGGCACAAATCTTTAGTATTCGCACTATGGGTTGATAGAATAACGCAGAAGGCCTCTATAGGTACTTCCCCATTCAACCTTGTCTACGGGAAAGAAGCAGTACTACCGAACAATTTAGCGCTTCCTTCTCTAGCCCTAGTTCATTTTATTGAAGAAAGACCCTCTTCTTCTATCCAACTCAGACATGATCAGATTTTAAAATTAGAAGAAGAAAGAGAAAAGGCCAAAATTACCCATGATAAACATCAACAAATAATCAAGTTACCATTTGATTCAGCTTCATCTAGTTCTAAACAATTGCAGGTTGGTGATCTTGTTCTAAAATGGGACAAAGCACATGAGGATAAGGGTAAACAGACCAAATTCCAAAAGATGTGGCTTGGCCCGTTTCAGATCAGCAAGAAGGTAGGCCATTCAACATTCATATTACAAGATCTATCAGGAAAGAGGGATACTCTTCCTGTTAATGGCCTCATCTTAAAGAAATTCTTCAATTGAGGAGGTAACCCCTTCTCTTTTAAATTCAGTAGCATTAGCAATATTTAGGATCATTAGGAAATAAGGTTGTAAAATAGCTTCTATTGGCCTTTGCTATAGTGAAATTTTGCTCGGAAGAAGTATTTTTAATATTTACTTTTGTAAAATAGACATATTAGACAAGAGGAACAATTTGTAGGAAATTAGGTATATTAACATTCTGAAAACCCCATTATGCTTTTGTAAAAATCCTCTCAAGATTTAGAACTATTGTAAATCATTTTAATGTTTTCAAACTGGCCACAAAAAGGTTATCAATATCAAAACAGAGACTGATTCAATCTTAGCATCCTCAACTCTTACCTTGTCATCCATATTCTCTTAAGGAGAAAATTGTTCATCCCATTCATCCAAGTTTATGATTACTCAGAGTGTAATTCTAAAATATCTGATATAAAGATAAGGGGTCTTATTACAAGCCTGCTTACCATGATCATTGGGAAATAGTCTAATCGACATTACCAAAACTACATACCAAAACAGGGTAATGGCTTATAAGCATAAGACAAGGGGTCTCATCACGAGCCAGCTTGTTTGATTAGAATACAACCAGTGAATGGCATTGTCAAATCCGCTGGTAACCAAACCAGGACAATAGCTTTTTATCTTACAAAAAAATAGAAAAGAAAAGAAATACA
The DNA here is from genome assembly GCA_000404065.3 of Pinus taeda. Lineage (NCBI taxonomy): Eukaryota > Viridiplantae > Streptophyta > Pinopsida > Pinales > Pinaceae > Pinus > Pinus taeda. The sequence continues at coordinate 4,893 of APFE031010164.1, read as the reverse complement.
AAATATGTAAACATGTTTTGAATTCATTCTTTTAATCATACTATGAGATGGAGGGATCATGAACAATCAAATGGTTAAAAGGTATCCCTGTCGAAACTATGAACGTTTGCTGGCAGCAGAGGCTCTACCTATGACAAAGGAGTCAACCAAAATGGCTAAGTTGGAAAGGTGTTTTGTTTTATCACTATCAACCAATAAAGGCCAATTTAAAACTTAGAATGTATTTAGTTTTAACAAGAGAAAGAAATTAGCAAAAACATGTCTTTATTATATTCAGAATGTATGTATACTTATTTATATTAGAACTTTCCTTTTTGACAAGGTATCTATGTAAAGAAAGTTCAAAATTTCAATAACTTTTTCAGAGATAACTGTTTCTTCCAGCGAATCGCCAATTGTTGTGCTATACAACAACCCCCCATTTCAATAAATCTTACTTTTGGAAAATTATAAATTGAAATGGGTCCCTTTTAATTTAAAATTGGTATTAATCCATCACTTTTCTAAAGGTTCCGAAATAAACAAAATAGCTTCAAACCTTTTGAAATAATCGGTCTTTAAAATAAAACGAATAATCCTTTATTATTGTGATAAAGCGATCGCAAGATCGCATATCGCAATAACAAAAGGATGCATAAACCATGACCTTTTGATTTTCCCTGATGCGATAAAAGCCAAATAGCCGATGGATAACCGAGAAAACAAATAATAAAAGGCCCCTCCCCTTTGCCCCGATGCGATATCGCAATCGGCGATTGGGGAATGTGATGCGAACATAACAAGCTCCCCTCATTCAAACTCCCGATGTGAGTCTAGTGATATCGTATATCGGCGATCGGGGATTTCATAAGACTCAAATGAAATTACCCAAGCCTTCCTCCGATTGCCGATTGTGATGAACCCAAAAGCGCAATTTTCGAAAAAGATCAATATGATTTCGCTATATTATGTATTAATTATCATTGAAAGCCTTTTCTCTTCCCGATAGAGATTCACTCGCGTTCAACCGCCAAAAAATCAAATCCAAGCTTAAAACCATTATTCGGAAAATAAAGGATATAATGAGAAATTAAGTGATTGACAGGTTTTAACGGCCAATTAATATGCATTCATGCCTAAATCCTTTCAAATATTGCATCCACGAGAACCTTATGATAAATCATCCATTTCCCATTGATTGACATAATTTCTTCATATTTGGTTTTAGCTATCTATTCTCTGCATTACGTCTATCTTTCTCCTATGCAGAATGTTTCCGCAGTAACGATGGGAAAGAAATCTAAGAAATCTAGAATGCCTTCATCTCCTATGATAACAGGACAACATGCCACCGATCCGGGACCAAGCAAGAAGGGATTAATCTCAGATACCACTTGTCTCGGCCTTGGCAACACTACTTGGCAAAATATTTACAACCTGGTTGAAGCCGAGGAACCTGAGCAAACATCGGTACAAGCCTGAACAGGTTCAAGCCGGAAATCCAATGCTACTTTGAAAGATTTGGCTGATTACTACCTTCAGAGGATAGCATCTAGAGAACAAATTCTTCCATATATGGATGTGGTGAGATGGGCAATCGAAGCAATTCCAATTACAGACAGAAAATTCTGCACTGTCGATGGAAGAATATTTGGTTCATTTCAGCCCAATGATTTCAAACAAATGTACCACTTGCCCGAGCCAGAGAAGAAATATAATAAAGCATTTCTTGAGAAATTTCGAGATGAGAATGAGACCGAGTCAGCACCTATAAGAGAATGGATTCAGAACCTGGCAAAAGACAAACATGAGTCTTCGGGTAAGTACTCCATCGACTCCTTATGTTCTCCTTATTGTTATGCTGGAGCCATGATGTGCCAACTATGGGGATTGCATGATTCTTCTAAGTTTTCTATAGAAATGGTTCCTTTGATAAAAGCAACATGTAATAGTGAAATTATGGATTGGGGGAATATATTATCGGATAAGTTGGCCACGACTATTCTTGAATTCAGAAACAAATCTCGTGTTACCGATAGGTTCATCCCTCCGTTCTATTTTAGTGCCTACATTTTGGATACCCTTTTTTTCAATTCCGAGTTTCCTGTTTTAGGGTGGAGATGGACTCCACAGGACCCTATTCCTATTCATATTTACCACCAGAAGCTATGGAAAACTAATTATAAGCACCATTTATACCAAGTCTACAATGGATTTATGCTACCTATTTATTATGAAATTTTTGATAAACCTACCCCTAAGATCTCCTCTCAGGCTGAAATTGACTTAACAGCCTTAGGAACCTGGTTTGGAGAAGAAAAATTCACCTATGTCATAGTTTTTGGCAGTCAGGCCGGACCTCATGTCCTCCCATTATACATACCAGACAAGCTATTAGTTCGTGAAATATCATATCAGCTTACAACTGCTTCAGCCACGAAAACTCTCAGAAACTCAAAAAAGCAAGTTTGGCCTCCTTTTCCTCCTAGGTGCAGCGTCTATACTCTACATGATTATAAACATGCAGAGAAAGAGACAGAAAAAATCAACGTCTTAAGTCTCGCCACTCTGCCCAATAGACGCTTCAACCCGAAGAAAATCATCTATAATGCCCTAGATCAAGCCAAGCTTACCAAAGTTGAGCACAAGGAAGATGAGTTTAATGACCTGTTCTCCTCTGCCGAGTCAATCTTCTAGGTACAACAGCTAGCCAGGATGAGATATTGTGACGACGGGTTGGTAGAATTTAACAAACTTAGAGAACAGAGGTTGCAAACTCTGCCTCTAGATTTGTTAGCTACTACCCCAACAGTTCAGTCAAGCGAGCCCGAGCAACAACTTACTAATGAACCTCCTACTACATCTGCAATCTATGAAGAATTCCAGAGAAGAGAGCAGGAGGAACTGTGAAGAATAGAACAGGAAGAGGCACAAAAAAAAGAGCAAGAAGAGGAACTGCGAAGAATGGAAAGAATAGAGGCAGAAAAGAAAGAACAAGAAAGGATAAGGGAAGAAGAACAGAAAAGGTAGCAGGAGCAGAGCAGCAAAGAAATAAATGTGGATAACCAAGTGGATCCAAACTTGCTTGAAGAATGGCAACAATTCAATACCATTATAGGAAATCTTGAAACTTCAACAGATGCCGAAACGTCTAAAGTTGCCGATATACAAGATACAACATCACAGGAGGTTCCAAACAAAGGAACCAATGGTCCACCCTCAAGTACAGTAGTAGAAATAATTCCAAAAAAACCCTCCGATCAAATTGTTTTGAAAGTAGAGGACATTCCTCCACTAGATGTTTTCTATAGCCTGAAACATAGGGCTGTAATAAAACGACAGCGGGAAAGAAGAAGGATTGATCAACCTTCTCTGTTCCCTGAACAGACAATAACAGCAAATGTGGTATGGAGAGAGGAATTTGACCCCTCTGATGACCTAACCAAGTTATCTCAGTATGTCGGTGCCTATTCGGCAGCCACCATGGATAAGGCATCAAAGGTAAGAAATTTATTGAAGGAAAAGGATCAAGCGATCACTTCATTGCAAGCACAGTTATTAGCAGAGCAACAGAAGTTAGAACAGCTACAACAACAACTGTCCACACAACAACAATTAAACAACCAGCTAAATAAACAGTTGCAGGAAGAAAAGCAGAGGATTGATTCGGGAGCAATTCAGAAACAAAAGGAATTATCAGAGGCATTATCAAAGTTGAAGGCGATGAATGAACAGATGGCAAAGACAAAAGATGAGCAAATTTCTCAATTATCAGCCCAGGTAGAAAGGTTCAAGAGTCTTCCCCAGCCGACTGAGTTCAGAGCAGAGGAAATGCAAATCAACAAGGCATTAATAACGCAAATAAGATTGTTATGTCATGAAATCGCCCAAGTTGAAACTTTATGCGACATAACATCATCTATAATAGACAAGTCAGTGGATGCCAGGCAGGATTTGGAGCAAGCCGAGGACACTTTGACAGAATTTCTTACATGGCAGGACTCCAATGAGGGAAAGGCAGAAAACCTGCCCAAAATATTAGAATCCCATAAGGAAATTGTCATGCGGAAAGAGTTATTTTTGCGGACAAACCTAACCTCCCTAGGAGTCTAAGACTCTCTAGTGACAAACAAACCAAACAAGAGCAATCCTTCTCTAAACACACGTTATTCTATGAGAGATCAAGTGTTTTCCGGTCTTACCTTATGTCCAACGCTTGTTGTAGCAGTCCAGCCTTGCTGATCCAGATGAGCTCCTCCTTCACTTTAAGACCTGCGTACACTAACAAAGCAAATGATTACATAACACCTGAATATTCATCATAAAACAAAGCATATTCATCACATAGACCAAGGAGTACATGAAATAATTCATTAGCAACAAATCATTGAGAAGAATGGACTTATTTGTATTAAGAAACAAAAAAGGAACCATTACAACCTGAGCTTTGGTGTTGTGCAAGCTCCTCCCAGGGTCCAGCAAGAGATTTCCTCTACTTTGACAAGCTCACCCACTCCCAATATGGCAACAAGGAAGGATAGTGATCTCTCCTCACAAGTCAACAATGGAAGTCCTAATTCCAGCAGCATTTACCTTTAGAATGTTCAGCTTTCAACCTCCCCTCCTTTGGCCCAATGCCTGTATTTATAGTATTCTAGAAGAGGTTATTCAGTTCCAACATCAATGGGATACTCCTTCTTTTGGATGGGGTAGTTCCTCTCTTGATGGGATAAGCTCCTCTATCATAGGGGTGCATGAACCATCTGGAGGCGCTCAATACACGTCAAGAACTCTTCTAGAAGGCTCTAGAAGTGACCACAAGTAACTTTTTAAAGATGAAACTCGCGCCTTTTGACTTTTACAGGGGTACGCACCCATCCTTTGGCTTACAGAGCGTACAAGTACGTAGGCACA